>VXAD01005100.1:237361-284613 GCA_013399195.1 Dicrurus megarhynchus | reverse complement strand
CAGCCCGGGGGCGGCCGTGGGCCATTGTTCCCCGTCCGCGCTGTGCCGGGGTCGGAGCGGGCTCCGGGGGCAGTGGAAGCAGCCGGGACCCCGATCCTCAGGGAGTCCCGCTGGTAGCGGCTGGGTGCCCTCTCCCAGCGGGTGGCAGGCGGTACCCCAGTGAGCCTGTTCCCGTCCCGCTGCCCCGGCCGCGGGCGGGGAGTGTCTGGGTGCCTGACGCTGCTGCTCGGGCTGTTTGATCCCCTCCTTGACCTCGCACCAGTGATGCTGGGGGAAGGGGTTTCCTACCCTGGCAACGCCATTGTGCCCGGACAGCCCGCCGGCTGCTGCTGTCCCTCGCGGGTACGAACTGGGAAAGGGCTCCGGGGAGAGGGGCTGGGCTCCGGCAGCCACCGCTCCTGGCAATGGTAAATCGTAGAGTCATTTAGGTTGGAAAAGATCTTTAACATCGTCAAGTCCAAGCGTTAATCCAGCACTGCCAAGCCTACAGCGTACAAGGAGACGGATGAACAAACAGTGCTCTCCAGGGGCCTCTCCAGGGGCAGTTGAGAGAAACAGCATCAGTGGAGGTACTGCGGTCCCTACATCTACATACGTGGTTTGGTCATAGACAAGTAATGTTCTGGGGCGGGATAATAAATCCAAATATACACACCGTCTCTTAAAAATACTTTTACACATGGATGAAGTGTCGGCTACCTTCTTTTTTCCCCCCTCTCCAACAAAGTATAGATAAATTAGATTATTTTTACAAGCATTAAGGCATGTTCCACTCACCAGACAGCACTTTCCTACAGCCTGTTACCAGCTGCTCTTCCACAATACAGAGACTTCTGCCATGAAACACTGAAGCTTGCCCTGGGGGAAAAAAAAAAAAAAAACAACACAAAAACAAAACCTTATCTTCTGCAAGGCATTTTAGTGAGATATCTGATTAATGTCTCTGTGAAATACACAGTATTGCATCCCCCAACTACATACAGCTGTTCATTTATGTATTAAATGGTAGTGACAATAGTCAAATAATTACAAGACTACTGTAAAACAGTATTGTGTCAGATTAGATTTGGAAAGCTGCTTTTTTCTACCCTTATTTTTTCACCCTTTTAAGTAGGAAAACGTTAAGATAGTTTTATCTACCAAACCAAAGGAACAAAAAGAAGACAAGTAAGGAGCAGATTCTACTCATCCGGGATATGTATTTGACTAGGTATGTATGCAAGGAGCACAAAATATAATCCACATTGCACAGTATACAAAAACCACCTGAGATTTATATTTCTGTGTATGGCTTTTAAGACAAAGTTCTACCTGGGGCTAAAGTTTACTAAAGTTACTTGTTCTGAGAACATACATATTTTGAAGGATGAATACCTGAAGATATGAAACTAAATTGAAAAGGTGATAGTTGCCAAAAAATACATCGTGCCAGGCTCTGTGAGCTGGTAAATTATATGGATAACCGGTTTTCTATAGAAAAGACTTAGAGGAAGCATCATCTCTCCGGACTTCACTGAACTATTTAGTAGACTACAAAATCTTTTTAGTTAAACCAAACAATACAGAGATTAATTATAAGAATGGCAGGATGGGTAAGGAACCAGATAAATGAGCTAGTGCTGAAGAGATTTTACTTGTACTCACCATATTCAGGCCCTACTTTTAAATCAATGGGATGAGGTCCATAATTTTCCTTTATTACTCCCCAAGGATAGTGCTCTTCTGAGAAGTAGCTAAATCCTATGGAATAAGGGGTAGAGAACGTGATCGTTTTGGCTGTGATAGAGTTAATTTTCTTCACAGTAGCTACTATGTGGCTGTGGTTTGGATTTGTGCTGATATAGGGTTGGTAATTCAGGAATGTTTTAGTCGCTGCAGAGCAGGGCTCACACAGCTTCAAGGCCTTTTTGCTTCTCACCCTTCACCACCAACAAGGGGCCTGGTAGTGCAGAAGGAGTTGGGAGGGGACACAGCTGGGACAGCTGAGCCCAACAGACCACAGGGATATTCCATACCATATGACATCATGCTCAGCATGTAGTGCTAGGGGAAGAAGGAAGAGGGGGACATTTGGGGTGATGGCATTTGTCTTCCCAAGTCACTGTTACATGTGACAAGGCCCAGCTTTCCTGGGGATGTCTCAACACCTGTCTGCCCATGGGAAATGGTGAATGAATTCCTTGTCTTGTTTTGCTTGTATACATGACTTTTGCTTTCCCTATTAAACTGTGTTTATCTCAACCCATGGGTTTTCTCACTTTTACCCTCTCACTCTCCCCTATCACATCAGGAGAGGGTGGGGGAAGAGTGAGTAGCTGCATGAGGCTGAGTTTTCAGCCAAGGTTAAACCATGACAACCAAGAATAAGTTTCATAGAGGTTTATGAATATCTAGTACTTTTCCGTTTGTTTACCTGTGTTCCTGAAGCCTTTAGTTATTTATGTCCTCTAGCTAGTCAAAATTGATCCCCCCACCCCCCAAAAAAGGATAGTTGTGATAAAAATTATCCCTGAATATTAGATTTCACAAAGAAAAGAAATTACACAAGAGTATGCTGTAGAATATGATTTCCACAGGAGCACAAGGAATTAAAATATTAGAATAACCTTGCATTGCAGCTGAAAGCACTGGGCATAGGAGAGGTATAGGAGAAAGAACCTGGGTCAGAAGGAGGTTAAAAATGAAGTATGGTTATGAGAAGGCATAGGATTTCTAGAACATATCAGAGAATGCAATATAAGAATATAGCAATGTATAAAGCAAATAGGACGGACTGTATTTTACAGATTTCTCTACCCATGTATTGGGTATAGAAGCTGATAGTCAAGCAACCACAGAAAATAATTTCCAGCTTTATAATGAAACAGCCCTAATTCAGCACTGTGCATGCCAAGTAGGGAAAAAATGGTGTAAGTTCTAAAAAGCCCTGTGGACTCTCTTAATGCCTAACAAGATGTGCTGTATGGATGCAAATTAAGTGCACTTGAAAAGAAAACATGTCCTCAAAAGCTTTATGGTATGTCCATGTACACATGGCCATACCCTCACTTAAGTGTATGGTTTCCTATGCTAAAGCTGTAATCGTAGGACATCAAAACTTGTGCTTTTCATCTGATTGCATTCAAAGCAGAAAACCAAGGTTGTTCACATTCACAGAAATACAGCATCACAGATAGCAATAAGAGATATTTCAAGTATGTCATAGAGACTTCTAATTCCTGTAGGTTTATTGCTTGTTATAATCTTCAGAATCAAAGATATGAAATTTTTCAGGTTTGAGAACTAAAACCATCAGTAAAAGATCTCATATCATGAGGATTAAGTGAAATTCATAATATTTGATTGTCCTTGTAGCTCTTTAATGGGACATACTATCTGTCTAATAAGCATTTACTTGTCTGTCTTACCTGGAGTTTTCCTCAGCCTGCATCAAATTATCTGGTCATGGACCTAGGCTTAACGGGGTGCTTTTTGTTAACTCTGCCCGTTGGACTAAAGTAATAATCACAGATGACCGCAGAAACACTTCCTTCATAGTTTGACTTTTCCATTCTTGATCATGAATATTAGTCAGAGGAAATGAGTGATGAAAATAAGTGTGTCAAAGGATAATCCTAATCCTGGAAAGATTTGTGTATTTACTTAATTTTAAACACCAAGCATAGCCCTCGATGCTGTAGGTAAGTACATTTATGGTCTGTATAATCAGAACTTAAGAACAGATTCCTGTGGCCTCAGATTTCACTTTTAATTTTGGCATTTAATGCAGAAAGATTGAGAATCAGAAGCTTTGTAATACTTTACAAGCTTTCCCAGAATGAGGGAGAATACAGGGATCCAAATGCACCTCCATAAAGCTATCAACAGGTCACACTTCAGGCAGACTTACAGTTACGATAGCTTAGAAAAACATTCCACTGTGTATTCCCCAAGCAGTCTTGAAATACCTCAAGCAAACTAAAAACCCCATGAAATTTAATATTGCTTTAAAGACAAATGAGAGTTTCAAGATATTATCAGTGTTTTTAGTAAATCCTATTTTCAATTTATCCTTCTGAAAGCAGATACACAATATAATGATCTAATTTTTCATTTCAATGTTAACACCTGCTGCTAGGAAACTGCATTCTTCATTAAAATGCAAGTACTTTATGGAATGAAAATATATGTTCATTGTGAATGACTTTTTTTTATTTTGAAGGAGTGTTTTAAATGTTCAGGCTCAGTGTGGGGAACCACAGTGAGGCACAGCCTCTCAATGGCTAGGCAGATCCATGGGGAAAGGGATGGGGACTGGTCAGTGTCAGAGACACAAGACATCAGCCCAGGCTGGGCTTGTGCCTGGGGAGGCAAAGCTGTGGGAAGCTGTAGATCAGCCCTGCTGAGGCAGTGCTGGGGCTGATGGCCCCTGTGGGGCTGAGATGGGGTCCTGGGCTGTGGGCAGGGTTGTGGGAGCCCGGGGGATGGGCAGGAACAGGCAGGACTGGCGGTGCCCTCGGGCCCTGACAATATGAAAGCAGTTTTAAAAACACGAGTGCTTTAAGTGCACCAGCTGACTCCCTATAATTCATTCTGGTTTGTTAGCGGTGGACTCCAGCTCAGCTTTGTGTTTGTTTTTTCTGTATTTTGCTCTTCGTATCTTTTTCTCTTTTTTTTTCATTTTTGGTACAATGCATAATACATGTCCCCATAGCCAGGAACAGCAAAATTAGAATAAAGCACAAGATCTTTGCAACTGTCTCCCACATTAATTGCAGGAACCAAAAAGCTGGTAAATTATGCAGATCTAATTATAAATATTATATATATATAAATATAAAGATATAAATGTACAGATCTCTTCACTCTCAGTGACACGACTTGAGGACACAGCATGAAGCTGAATCAGGGGAGGTTTAGGTTGGATATGAGGAAAAGATTTTTCACACAGACGGAGGCTGAGCACTGGAACAGGCTCCCAGGGAAGTGCTCACAGCCCCAAGCCTGACAGAGTTCAAGAAGTATTTGGATAACACTCTCAGGTACATGGTGTGACTCTTGGGGTGTCCTGTGCAAGGCCAGGAGTTGGACTTGATGATCCTGATGGGACCCTTCCAACTCATCGTGTTCTATGACTTTATAAAGCTTTCTCCTTGCAGGTCAGTATTAATTTTGAACCATTAATTGTACATAAACATTGGTACAATCCTCAATTTTAATATGGAAAAACTTGAGAAGAAAACTGACATACATATTTATATAGAAAAGTCCTTCAAAATGCAAAGCTGAATTTATAGCCTCTGAAATGGAGTATAGAATGGATTGTTTTTCTTTGGTCACTGCGGCTTTTGTGTTAGACTCAAAAAGATGGCACTGATACCAGCTGTGTTACTCACAATCAAGGATTTTAGATGCTAGGTTGGTCTTGTGACATTTGCTGCACTCATCTTCCGCTCAGCTTTTGTGACCTGGTGAATGAGATTTTGGATCTGGGCATCAGTGATAAACCATCACATGCCACGGCAGAAGTTTTGCCACAGTAGGAAATGTGGGCAGTACTTACTGTTCTGGAGACATTCAGAATTGCCACTGAAGTCAGTGGGGGTTTGGGAAGCAATGAACACACTGCTAAGGCCTGCATAGGGCTGGGGACCTAGGCTGAGAGGATGTTCCATACAATCATTCTAAAGTTTCTGTTGTCGGCAATATTTTTCTCTTAGTAATTCATTTCTCATCTATTTTCAGGCATTCAATGTCAGCTTTCAATAAGAAAGGCAAAGCTGACTTGCCCACTTGATACTAAATAACAAAATTTACCTGAATTACAGTTATTATATTTGTAGATTAAAACCCCTTCTTTTATTATAATTATGAAGCAGAAATTTTTTATGTGAAGTTTTCTTTTTCCATAGAGTGCAAGGCTGTTATTTGAATCAAGCCTCTGGACAGCATCCATCTGAAGAGATACACCAGGGGAATTGTGGTTCAGGGAAACTGTACGTTGACTGACTGTCAGCAGAAAAGAGACTGGAAAAGGTAATCTGTTTCAAGACATCTTGGGGGCTTGGAATGCGTGGTAGGGGGTGGGTCAGACCTTGCTCTGGTGAGGGGGTGCCCTGTCCCCCATATCCCCCCAGCCCCACAGTGTCTGTCAATCGTGGCACACTGGAGGCAGCCCAAGTTTTGCCTAACCCAGTCCCTGAGTGGCCGAGAGACTGTAAGTCCCTCCTGGGAGGAAGGCCCAGAATGGGCCAGAAAGGTTTAAGAAGGGTCACTACAAGGCAAGCACATTGTCTTTTAACCCTGCCTTCATCTTGGAGCTTTACATCACTGGAAAGCACAAGTTGGTAGGTATATGTCTGTTTTTCCATACCTTTCCTGTCTTTCTGTTTTTCTCCCTTTCTTCTTCTTCTAACTGTCATCTCACAGAATGTAACATTGAATGGATTATTAGGTTTTCTATGTTCAATGGGGTAAGTCTATGCTGTGGTAAGTGATGCTACCGTAGTATTTACTCTTTTGCCAATGTTGTTTAATTGTCTATAGTTTGCCAGTAAACTTCTGTGTATTTTTACCTCTTGAGAATATTTGGTTGGAATTTTCTCCTTTGCATCTACCCAGAGCAAAAGAACCTTGTTTTAGCCCAAGGTGTAAGAGACTGGGGTGTAAGACAAATTTTTAACCCTCTGGAGCCAGGTGTATTCCTCAAAAGAAGGGTTAAGGAACTACATATGCATCTGATACAAATTTCCCTAACTCCATTACTGTCAAGTGAAATGCAGTGATAGGCACAAGTGGAAGATTTGACTGCATAAAGCTGCCTTACCATTACAATCAATACTCAGAGTAAACAACTCATGTCTTTTTGTGGAAAGCCATCAGGCGAGGTACTGGTAACAATGAATTCCTGTGTATATGAATTAATTGGTGGTTTTATCTAGAAGTATTTTTTGCTATGTTAATTGTTTTCCCTTTCAGTGAGCTCATAGTACAAACAATAACTTTGTAGGATGTAATTGTCTCTCCTTTCAGTTTTTCATCAGAACAAATTTCTGTTTGCTAAATCAACCTGATTTACTAATTAGCATCTGGATCTTATGTACACACTATGCACACACACAATAATACCACAATTATATTATATTAGCTTTTTAAGGGCTCATCTAATTTTACTCTATACATAATCCTTGAAAATGAGATTTGCATAAAGTAATTTAAATAGACAGGGCAAACTAGAAGTATATAATTATGTGTAGCTGTGAAATAAATACATTTTCAGTTTTCAATTTCCATAGCTGAGTTCATAATTTATCCCCTGAATACCTGAATTAATAACAAAATGACAGTGTTCCACTGTCATATATGTACTAACACAGAATTTACGGAGAGGGTCTCCTTTGTTATACTTAGTGGATTACCTGTGGGGTGAGTAAACCTTGATCCTCCTCTGGAAGCTGGAGGAAAGGGAGAAGCTGAGAGGCACTCTCCACTCTAGTCTATTAAACAACTAAAGATACTTTTTCCCAATCAAGATTTCTACTGCTTCCAATGTGCAGAACTTGGGCTCCTAAACTTGGTTCTCTACATTCTATTGAAATGTGATGCTTGTAATATCCTTAAGACTACAACAAATGTATCTACCTATCTTTCAAAGTGAACCTTCTCTTCAGACTCACTATTTGTCTGAGACCAGCCTATGAAATTACTTTTAGAGATTTTAACAATTCTTCAAAGAGAGTTCATAATTATGGGTTTGCATGATAATGATCCATGAGGCACAATGAGGTAAATACACTCCTTCTTGGTTTTGTCTATCAATTTTCTACACCTTGTAGATATATTTCTGTAACCTACTAGTTCTGTTGTAGACTTTGAATTGCCAATACATAAGCATGCTGTTCAATGTCCATACATACTGGCAATACATGTTACCACTTACGATGATTTTACCATGTTTGCTATTTGTTAGTTGTATAAGGCCATGTTCAGCAGTCAAGTGACTACACAGGAAACTTAGTTTGCATAAAGAAAAATAAACTGAGTCTTCTCCATGACAAAGTTGTTAAGTGTGTGAGGATAACAATAACACATCGGTTGAATGGAAGCTGAAGCAGTTCCAGGATCTGATAGCACATACACTGACTGATAAACGTAACCATGTATCTATATACTGATCAAGAAGATGGTGCTGATAAATTTTCAGCTTGGATGACCAATACTGTCTGAGAAGCTGGGTACCAGTTAATTATTTTAACACACATTATGTAGTCTCATAGTTTTGCATTCATTTGACATTTGTGAAAGTTATAGCCCTATGCTTAAAATTAAGTATGTTGTTGTAACTTTTCACTACTGCATCAAGCTCTGCACTTGCTTTTAAAGGGCTCTTAAAGGAAAAAACGCGCAGTTCCAGGATTCGAAGAAGAATGTGGGAGGCAGTAATATGACAATGACTCTATGCTGGGAATTAGAAGGACTCCAGCCAACAAAAGAATGAGATTCTAGAACAACTTTCCCAAAGCTATTTGGAGAAACAAATTAACGAGTTTTTAGACTGAGTTGACAAATTAATGAAGTGGATGACACATAGATACTTGCAATACCAGAACCCTGTAGAATACCAGGAAGTCCCTTTGAACTATAGAAAAACATCAAAAATTCTAACACAAAGACAGCACAAGGGGCAAAGAGGAGGAGATGTGTCAGAGATAGAAAGTCATCATGTCAGCCAGGATAATTTAGAAAGATTCTGGACAGCATGGATGCCTCTAGGCAACAGATCCTGCCCTAAGTTAAGCAGTCCTCCAGGATGCTGAGAAGAAAATGAAGGTGACATTAACAAACTTACTTGAATCATCTGCTGAACAAATAGCAAATTATGAATGGCTCATACTTGAGAAAATTGGTCAGAGTGAGCAGCTCAGGAGCAGTGCATAAACCCTAAGACAGCTGCATAAAGAACTCGCTGAATAACTCTGAATAATAGGACAGCACATAAAAATCAGACTGTTTGCAGATAAATTTCAGTAGGAAAAAGCAAAAAAATAAAAGGTTACATTCTCTGAATAAATGCTTTACTGCAAATACTTTTCCCAGCTCTAACGAAGAGAGTTTGCTCTAGCAGCAGAGAGAATAGGGCTGTGATGATAGATGATCATTGACTCATTTAAAGATGCAAGGATATTCTCTTCCATACCTGAATTTTACCCATTGCTAAATGAAAAGTACATCCTTAAGTCATTTAATATTACATGAAATGTGGAGTCCAAACAAATCAAGCAGATCTTCAATCAACACTCAGGGAAGACATGGCCAGGCCAACAGTGAAAGGAGCAACTTCTTCAGTCCTGGGCATCAGGACAGGGAGCAGTGCAAGCCCCCCTTTCCCTGCCCCCACTGACATTGCCACTGCAGCTGCAGCTCAGCCTAAGCCCTTAAGAGTAATTCCAATTTGACAGCTTGCATGGGTGTGAATATATTTAAGTAAAAAGAACCCCTGCCAACTTTAGATGAATTAAACAACTGTGACACACACTGGGCCAGATTCTCTAATGCACAACAAATTTACAACTGTGATTGTTAACTGGAGTCCCAGTTCATTTTTAATACTGTAGTTAACAAAGCTGTATACAGATGCAGTGATTGCTATGGAGGTTAGAATGTTTCAGTGTTTCTGTCTGAGACTGCCTTTTGCAGTGGATTTATATATCACATTTTAAAAATAGTAATCTAGATTGAGGGCCATATTTGCATTTGCATGTCTAGTATCTGCTATTTGTCCTTTTGAAAGCTTTCTGATATGTTGTGATACACACAATCTCTCTTTGGCTCTTAATTAATGTCTCAAAGAATGTTTCCATGGTAAACATAAAAAACTAACTTCAGAAAAGTTTTTGTGGTGTTACTCTAAACAGCTTATACTTCTGCTTTTTTTATCCACTTACCTAAGTAAAGCATAAAGGAGTTAAAACTTGGGAGCAAATAACGAGTTGCATAATGTTTCTGCAGAAGCCAATGAAATCCAAAATATCCGTGTCTGTCATTTGTTTGCTGAATCAAATATTTCAGAAGAAATGTAATATGTTAGTTTTAAATTTTCAAATGTCACTGTTCAATAGAAAATGTCATCTTTTCAGCAGGAACATGGAACTCAACAACAGCATAATGAAAGTGCACTGAACTTCTGGATATGAATTTGACCTACCCGTGGTTCTTTCTTCATGCCTGTGAAGGGCTCTGGTAGCCTTGAGGAACTGAAAGGTAATATGAGCCAGGCTGGGGACACACAGAGACTCAACACATGCAGCTCCATTGGTTTCTCAGCTGTGAGGGTACTCTTGTAGCCCAAACATTAAATATTGAAATCTGAGAGAAATCTTTAAATTAAGATTAAATGTTTTGCTGTCATGTACAGATGTTATCAGCTTTGATCAGCTCTTTTCTGGCAGAAAAAGAATTATTAAGAAAGTGGTAAGAATGAGGCAGCTGTTTAAAAGATGGCATCTTTCTATTCAACAGGTTCTGCTCCTCTGGGCGAGGGACTATGCTCATTAATCTTTCTTTTGGAACAGGATTTGAAGTCAAGTACCTAAAATAGGAGTGGTAGAATTGTGTAACCTTTTTTTATGTCCACACATCCGCATCCTTCCTGATTCCAATAATACTATGGTCTTTTTGACTAAGTGCGTCTCTGGAAGGTAAAAATAAAGGAATGGTCATTTCTTTTTGGTTAAGTAGGTACTTACCAGGAACCAATATCTCTGAACATGCAAAAGATGTTCTGCTCATGTTCGTCCATTGAGGAGTTTACACTATGTTTATTCCTCTGAAAAGACAGTTGCATGCAAAGTACATTGTCTGTGTTATGTATTGTCAATAAACATGTCTCCATTATTGAACATTGATAGGATCAAACCAGGAAGAAAAGCACTTCGTATTCCAAATCAAACTTCAGATGACAAGGGCCAATAAAGACACCTTAATGAATGCTTTTTAGAAGACCTTAAATGAGGATTGAGAGAAGTAGAGTAATAAGAACAGAATAATGGTGTCATTTTAAGGGCATTTGAGAACGGGATCACATTTTACCACATTTCTATGAGAAGTGTAAGCTAAGAACAGCAGCCTTGCCCTTCATCTGCCTCTAAACACAAACTGCTACCCTCTCAATTGCCCTCTGCTTTAGGCTGACAAAGGCATTCTCATTACTGAGCAGCAAAACAGTTTGAATTAATCTGGATTAAAATTAATCATTACTATTTTTTCTTTCAAGTGAACTTTGAAGTGGACCCATTCTATTTAGCTCATTGCTTGGCAATGTAAATACTTATACTGGCAGCAGGCAGGGAGCAACAAAGGGACAAGAGCAAGCATTTGAGAACAGAGAAAGGGCAGGGCTGTTCTTTTTGGCAGCAGTGCTATACTGCTTGCAGAATTGCAATGTTAAAGCATCCCATCCCAATTCTGTTGGGTTATTTCTGCTTATGCTAACAGAACCAAAGCAGAGCAAGCTATGCTGGGTGGGAGGCTTGAACAAGGCAATCAAACCCCACACTGTTAGAGTGGCCAGGGTGTTCATTGGTAATGAGGTCTCGAGTAGTAAATAGTTTAAAAGCCAACAGTGGAGCAATCAGTCATGCAGCTTTTGTGAAACGATGTGGAGACCAAATTCAGATTTGTGCTGCAGCTGGTTAGCACTGTGCTGCCGACACAAAGCAGCCCTAAAGCCAAGGTAGCCAATTAATGCAAACAACTGGCATAGCATGTCTTATACCATTGCTCTCCTGGCAGCTGGTTATTTCTCTGCCTGAAAAGGGAGTGTAGTCAGATCATCCCCAATCTGGGACTCTCTTATCTGTCCCAGGGGCTCTTATTTGTTAGTACAGTCCTGAGCCTATATATCTAATTTTAAATTGCCGTAAGAACAGCATAAGAGTGAAAGTTTACACCTTCAGGCTGCTTCTGCTCTGAGCAAGGTGTGGGCTCTTTGACTGCACAACTTTCCTTGTTCCACAAATATGCCCACCAACAAAGAAAACCAGGAAAAGTAAATATCTTCCAGTAAAATAAAAATATTCTCTTTATTGTTTATGTATATTGGAACACTTGCTAAGTGATAGCTTAAAGCACGTAGTTGATGGAAATGAGAAATTGCTTGTGATTCGGAATACACAAAGCACTTGATAGCTATCTGATCATGTTACAGTGCATAGAAAGTTCACTTGCTGGAGCTCTCTGGGCAGGACAAGCTACATAACTTGTTAAGGAGGTGTTTAAAGCACATAATTACTTCATCTTTTTCCATGAACATAAAGTATCTTCCACATGATCCAAAAGTCACCTCCATTATGCAACAGATGCTTTTTCAGTCAAGAGTACAGGAATCTCATGCTTGATGGTTCCCAGTGTGATCAGTGGTGGGAACAGCTGTGTGCTCACCTGTGTGCTCAGTGTCCTGGCAGGCAGCCCACCACGTTAAGAGAAATTCTGCTGTGGTGGCACAGTACTGCTAGACAATTCACCAAAGGACTCCTGGGAGGGTGCACTGACCTGTAGCCTGCTCACATCACTGTGTTTCCAAGAAAGTGGAAAACAGGGAGAAGGCCTGAGACTGGGAACTGTTCTCACTGCTTCTGCAAGTGACCAGCACTAGGGAAAAGTGAGAATTCATAATGCAGGATGACCTTTTTGTCTTAATTACTATTGCATGATATTAAGAGGACATTTATCTGAGGCAGCTAAACACTTGTAAATTATAGGGACACAATGTGTTACCAATTCATGGATCTGAGCAGCATTCCTTACACTTATAAAATCATATTGTTGGACTGTCACATCTGGCTAAAAGAATTTACTGATAAGAACTGATGAAGAGATGTGTTCGCTATGTGTTTGCTCATACTGATGGTGATTCTGGGTTCATGAAATACATAGTTCAAGGTGCCCTTTCTGCAATCAACATGCTGCAGGAAACAATGAAACTGAAAAATTTCTGTTCATTCCCCATTCCAGCCTTAGAACCAAATTTTGCACTCAAGAAGAAAAATGTGCAGTTTCTTTTGTTTGTGCAGCTTTTAATCATATCTGTATACATGAGAAATGTTTGAAATAATTACGAACTTCTACCTCTTGATTACCTCAAGTCTGTATTGCATAAAAGGATGTTTTAAGGCTATGGACCCACATTTCTACCAAAATTCTTTGGATTTAAAATCTACCGATGGCCTCATATAGCATTCTTTTTACACGTTTCTATTCCTTCAGCTTTTCTACTCGTCTGTTACAAACAATTAAATCGCTGGGTTTTTCATTGTTTGAAATAACTGGTTGCATTACCATCTGGAAACAATACATTTTAAGTGCATAATTACGGATGTTTGAAATCCCAGGAACCCAACTTTATATGCACAGGACTAGGAGGCAGTGTGCTCGGAAATGGGAAATGTATTGTCAGCTGTGTGATGAACAGTTAAGAGGAAAGGAGGAGCAATTCTCCATCACTTGTCTACTGCCTTCACACCACTAGCCTGAGAAAGCTAAATTCAGATTTGACTGCAGAGCAAAAGGGAATGTTTTAGACTGCTCTCACTTGCACTGAATTTTAATGATTGCAGTGGCACAAAGGGACCCTAGTTGAGTTGTAGCCTCTAAGTCCTCACCCTTCTTATTATGAGGCTGGAAACCTGATTTTACACTAATTTCCAGGAAGTGCAGACATTAATGAAGCACATTACATGACAGGACTGTGGAGGATAACCATGTGCATAATAACTTCACAGTGGAAAATGTTTAAATATTCTGAAACAGAAGCTGCAATATCAGATGTTGAATGTCTGCAAAACCAGAATATCTCAAAGATATGACAGTCAAAACTTAGCTAAAGCACTAGCTATTAGCTAAACTTTGACTAGTCTAAATGGCTGACTCCATCCCCTTTCCTACCATTCCTTTCCTTACATCTGACCTATTTCACAAAGTATTCATTTGCCACAATGTATTCCAACTGAAAAGAATCAGACGGGTCCTCCAGCTTCCCCAATGCCAGCTTCAGGCCCAGCTCAGCCTCAAGAGTCACATCCGAGCAAATACTTTATACTAACAAAAAGGCATTGAGCAACTCAAAAAAAAAAGCAAAAGGAGTTCATTACATAAAGGCCTAAACACACCATCAACTGTAAATTCTATTTAGCTTTGGTTTCATAGTGTCTGTATTCCCACTTCTCCATTATCTTTCTGATTTTTTTCCCTAGGGTTACTTTGCCCTGAAAGACATTTAGCTTCTAGTTCTTTCAAGTTACTGTCTGTCTGGGCACCCATCACTCCATTCCCCTTCTATCAAACTTCAATACTACTTGGCTGAGAAGAAAACCCCAAACCTCTGACCTGCATAAATGTCTGCTTGATTAAAAGTACTCCTCCTAAATCAACAAGTTAAAATCCACACAACCAGGTTTACCTCTGTGAAATTTATTTCTCCATTTCCAAATCAGTTTATTTCAGGGCTATAAATCATGCCTCTTCTGTTCACTTTTGTAATGCAGATTATCATTTTAATTTGAATTAATGTATAAAATGCACATGCAAAGATCAATATATCAAATTTCCTAAAACCCCCATGTGGAATTAGCTTTTCACACCAGTAATTCCCACACACACCTCAGTTTTGCTTTACCAGCAGCCTGGTACAGGCATGTAAAACTATGCAAGAGGATAGTTCATGGAGGACAGCATAAGACACATGACAAGAAGGCCTTGACATAGTGAACAGGAAGGGACTAACATATTGCATTAAAAAGAGAACAAAGCCTATTTTAAAATAAAAGTCAAAAGAAATTCCTATTCCAATTGAAAAAAAAAAACAAAACAAACCAAACCAAACATGCCCAAGCATCTGATGGAAGGACTAACTAGCTTTACACTCTTGGGCATTGAGAAAGAGCCTTCCCAACTCCCTCAGACTGTGTGTGTTTTACTGTATGAAGATATATTTCCTGCACTGCACTAAGCCTCCTTAATATATTGCTAAAATTGTATATAATGCCAGATGTTTCTAAACATTTTAAAATATTTGTATATATTTTCTTAAATAGAAAAGATTCAAAGAAAATCAAAATGGGAGCAACAATCAAACTGAATAAGGGCATTTCTTTTTGGAATAAAATAAATGGCATCTATTGGTTCATGATACACTGACTGAGACACACATAAGAAAGAATGTGATTAAATAGCATTCATTTGGTGCATTGTTTATGTACTCAGCTCTGATTATAATGTTCCCAAAGACAATCAATCATTGATTTTAATTTACTTTATTGTGCTAAAGAAAAGAGTAAATTAAATGTAAAATTTATTTAGCCTTTCTCTTGTAGTCTGTAATAATCCAGATGGAGCATATACATTTTCTATTTAATGACACTAGCATGATTAAGCATTAAGACTTAATGAGTAGTGCATTTTTTATGGTTCATTAATAAAAGTTAGAGATAGAAAAGATGTATTGGTCATCAGCTTTATCTCCTTACTGTGTTTGTAGGTATATTATACAGTCAATAAACTTGGTTTTATATAATTGCTTTTGTGAGAGGGACCTTAACTGACTTTAAAGTATGTGAAATCTTTCTATCCCTGAATGGCTCAAAATCTAAGATGTGTAAATCCTTCTTCAAGACAGAGACTGGATCTGGCGCAGATAAATGAAGAAAGATGACAGTCAAGAAGAGCAATGTGGGAATAATTTACAGAAGAAACCAGTTTGACAGAAGAAAGAATTGTATGTAAAAAAGGCAAAAGATAATGCTGCAATAAGAACTAGGAGACTGATTTTAAAACAAAGCTATATACAAGAGAATGCACACAGAGAAGAGTGGGGGTCTGGAAAAGGACTTGTTCAACTGGTTTATTAACTTGTTTCAATGTGGGGATGATAAATTACAGCAAGCTTTAGACTTGAACATTGTCTAGCTAAAACCAGACAATGGCTACATTACAGTTGTAACATAGGTACAAGCATTTTCTGGAAGTGCATTTTGAAATGAAAAAAGACCCCAAGCCTAATAGGCAGCTTATGTCTCTCAAAACTACTTCTGAATACAGAAGAGTATCATATGATAAAGGGGGCTATTGCAGAAAACCCCACATAAAGGGCAATACATTAGATTTATAGGTACTCCATCTATTGTCTTTTCTCCTTAAGACAAAAAAATCATCATCAGAAACACATGTGGAGGCATTATAAAGTAGTGAATGGTAACACAAAACAGAAAAGAAGTGCCGCTAGCCAGGCTTGTGTCTGGCTTGTCTTGCAGCTACACGAGGTCCGATGCTCACGTGAACCAGTGACTGATGGATTTAAGGTAACTGAGGTTTGCGTGCCTCAGTTTCCCAGTTCAGCCCGAAAGCCATTTAACAGCGAGTAGTTCTTGGCTGTTTATCAAGCCAGCAGTGAAGGCAAAGAGGAAAGAGTTGGAAACTCTGTTAGCTGCAGTCCAAGTTTATTTTCTCCTGCCCCCAGGGGGACAGAGAGGCAGTTACTTGAAGGGGAGCTGAACAGAGAGACCCCGATTTTCTCTCTGGCAGTCAGTTTTAAGGTATTACATCATGAGGTAGAGATAACAGGGTTAACCAATCCGAAAGGGAAGATACATGATAATAAACCAATAGAGACATCTCAGGGGAGGAACAAAATCAAAATAATGAATAACAAAACAGCTGGAGGGAATTTCAAACCATGCTGGCCTGTTACAGGACTTGAAGCTTCTGTGATAAGAAAGCAGACGTGGTGTGAGTGACATGCAAGGGATGTGCTATGCTGCAGATTCTGCCTTTTGTCTGCCTTCGGGGGCAGGGTCCTGTGAGGGATAATCAATCCATCCGGATTCACCTGCATCCAACACAGGCTGCACCACAGGAACAAAGAAGTAGCAATGAAGGGCTTTAAATTGCACATAGACTATAAGTTCTGATAATACGTTTCTTGTTTTAATGATTAAATGAATTCACATTACCTGTTTTTACATATTTCCATCTTCACCCCCTAACACACAGACACTCTCAAGCCTCCAAAGCGTCCATCATTCTGGACCATTGTAATTTGGTATGATAGTTGTCCTATTTTAAAGACAGTCTTGAGTAATGATGACTAATGATGATAGTATCAGATTTCATGGCTATGAAAATGGAGTCTTGGAATTAGAAAAGAATTTTTTACATCCTATGTAGCTTTGGATTTACCTGCACGGTACTCTCTGCTGGACATATTTCAATGAGCTTCATCCTACTGCCTCCTCTTAAATACAAGTAAGTATTTTTAGTTCTACAGTTGCCACTCTTCATAGTGTTTCCCCTGGTACAGTTACTGGAGGTATCCATACTCATAATGGTTTGTCTCCAGCCACTACACCTGGAAACAAAGCTGCATGCAAGCCCAGAGCCAGACAACTGCAACACTGAGGATATGCATCAGTGACTGCACTATTTCAAAAGGGATTGCTTCCCCAGTAAATTGTGCACAACATAATTAACAGTGTAAAACTTGTATTAAATTGTTATTTTCTTTCCCTGTTCATGAAGGAGTTGAATAGCTGGTCCACAGCCAGACTCAAACTTCAAATCTTGTTCAAGCTATATCTGGAGTTTCATCTTTAATACCAAACCCCCCAAAACTTGCCCTAGACTGCAATGTCTGCGATCAGCACTCAGCTGCTTCATCAGCAGAAGACAGAAAATTGGTCATTGCAGATTTGTAACTAGCTGTGAGTCAGTGTCCTCCTGCAGAGACACAGGCACTTTGTGAGTGTCTCAGACTGACCATAATTCACTGGACAAGGACAGCTGAGGGATGCTTTGTGTGAAACAAGTTCTGGAGATCCACACCCACCCAGGGTTCACCAGGAAATGGCAGGCACACCTTCCACTTTAGTGCCTGCATTGCTTCCTGAAGGTTTGTCTTAACTGCCCCACATTGCAGCATCCTAAACTTCCACAGGTTGTACTGGGAGACAGTAAAAACAAACACTTCTGTGCCCTCGGCTTGTCAGGAGACAGAAATACAGCCTACATTTTCAAGCCTAGAAATGCAAAACAGGAGCATGGCAAGGCACAGGCGATGGTGTGCTCTACCAATTGTTATATTGTATCTTCTGAAATCATTCAACCATTTCGAATATTCCTGAGTTTATTACAGGAGTACCAAGGGGCCCTAATCATGTATCAGAAGTCTATTATGAGAGCTGATACACAGACACATTTAATTAAAAGTTGTCAAGACTTGTATGGACAAACAAGGGGGAATTCTTACACTCACAGCTGTTCAAATTTGCCAAACCACATTCTGACAGAAACTGAGTCAGTGTGAGAGAATAACTGTGAACCAAAAAATATTTCCTGATTAAAAAANAAAAGAAAAAAAAAGTCTACAGTCACATAAATTTAAAAATTCAAAACACTGTTGAATGATCCCTGAAAAATCATATTTGTGGCATTTATATGCAGATTAACTAATTCAATCTTTGCATAATTATTTTCTTATCTTTTCCCCCTTGAAAACCATTTTTAGTTTCAGGAAAATTATTTCCCATACAACATTCTAAATTCTTTACTTTTCTGTTTTCAGCAGCTTCCTTAAAAGCCAGTTATTTACTTATTCAATTTCCTTTCCCTTTAGCACATGCAGCATCTTGAGTAATGACTTGCCGTTTTCTCTTGGGCAGGTAACAAAATGCTTCTATAGATTATGGGAGCAATGAAAATCATGACAAGCTGCAGTAAATGTATGATAGTTCCATGTTTGATGGTAGAATTTCAGTACGTATGGGCTCATTCCTTCCATTTAGGGTAAATGTACCAGCATTTAACTAGCAGAAAATTGTGTTGATGGGGCACTCTGTTCTCCAGCAGTAAGGAGGATCATTTCTCACTCCTATCCCCTGCTACCTATCAGAAAAATAAGCAGGTGCAGAGAAGAAAAATCAAATCAGGCTATACTTCAGTGTACAGTGGTGTTGTGGGAATGTAGAAGATTAGGAGATCAGAACATGGATTTTTGTTGCTGGTGGCAGCAGCTGTAACAGTGCTCATCTATTAGTATCATCACTGCCAGTTTAGAGAGCTGGTAGCATTTGCCATATATAATCCTTGAGGCTTTCAAGGTGAGTTGAAAGATGAGTGAAGAGAGATGGGAGAGGGAGAGAAATGTTACGGCCAGTGGCAAAACAGCTGGAGTGAGAGGCTATAGAGTACTCTCACTTACTGTGGTTAGCTTGTAAACAAGCCTTCACTGTTACTATTCGTTGTAGTTATACATAGTTACAAGTGTGGGAAATTATACAAGCAGTTGTCAATGCCCCCGCTATAGTTCCTGCTACAATAAATTATTTATCCCACTATTCAGCCTACAACAGTGCCTAAGAGCATTGGCCATAAATCAGGACCCTACTATGTTAGCTGCTGTACACACACACGGTAAAAGTAAATCCCTCTGCCAGTGTCTTTGCACCTGAGGTAAAATAGCATGTGCTTGTTGCCAAGTTGCTTCCTGCAGAGCAGATACACATTTTGAACAGTGTCTAGAAAGAGGAATTGGCTTTCATCTCATTTGGCCAGCTTTCGGGTGTGAAGTAGGCATGTAAATAACTGCACATTAGCATCATGGATCCTGTCTTCACTGGGAAACTGAAGAAGCAGCTCGGACATCTGGCACAGCTTGGCAAATTGTCACAACACTACAGGACAGAACTACCATAGAGAAAGCAAGATATTGCACTGGCTTCTGAAAGGGTCTGTTTGTCTTTTCCTTTCATACACAGGAGTCCTGGGGACTTTTTAGGCTGTCTCCTGATCCACTGGATCCTGAAATGAAAAGTTTAAATGGCATTATCTACGTAATATACACTCGTGGGGATGAGGGCTAAAACCCTAACACATGCTGAGAAAGTCCAGTATTTTTTTATTCCTCTTTGATAATAATATGCATTTTAAATGTTGCTTAATGATGCCACAAAATCAATTCTGCATTCTTAAAGTAGTAAGTATGAACCATAAAACCCCTTCAGCATCTACTAAAACCTTCCTTCCTCCTCTTCTTTCCCCTCAAATGCCCAGGAAAGGCTAGTAAGATTAAACATTTCACCAAGGAAACCTATTAGATTAGAGATGGATTTCTTGAAAAGAGCTGACACTATTTCCAAATGAAGAAAATAGAAAATAACAAAAATCTGACAAGTTAAATGTAAAAATTCCTTAAGTCAGGCTAATAAAAACCTGATGAACATTTCTCAAAAAGCTTTGAAACTAAAAATAAATCTTGTTCAAAACAAGGAAGAGGAAGCTGACCAAATAGTCTGTAAGGCTAATAGGTGATGAAGAAATAATGGAGCACGGGAATTACAGCCACAGCAGAAAAGTTAGGTTAGCATTTTGCATCCCTCTTTGGCATGCAGGGCTCTCTTCAATATCCAGGCAGAGTCCCACACTGAAACATGACAGCAGATACACCACAGTCCTGTCTCAAATTGAAGAGTGAGTTGAAAACATTTTTGGCCAGATTGACATAATGTATTGTAACAAAACTCCAGGACCAGGGCTAAACGAACTTAACTATGAAACAGCTGAAATAAACATTGTAGGATGTAACCTCTCACTTAAAATTGCCTCAGTGTCAGCAAACATGATTGCTTCTGGGAAGTATCCAGGAAACATTAGAGGAATAATATTATAATCCACAAAACACTGCAGCAGTGAATAGAATCAGTGGGCAGCTGGAGGAACCCTGCTAAACTTTCAGTGGTACCTAGGAACTCTGCTCAAAGACCATGACCCCATTATGCCACACACTGCAAAAGCACAGAGCAGATTGCTTCTAGGCGAAACAACAAGCAGAAAAAATACACAAAGACTGATAAAGGAGGTGCAGTAACACAGACTGACTTTTGTAGACCTTTCGGATGCATTTCTGAATGCCTGTATTACAGCTTGTAAGTTCAGTGTTTAATGTACACAGGCAAAAATAGAAATGTCAGGAGAAGGAGAATCTAAGGAGACAGACATTGGCAAGGAAAGAAGATAACTACAAAACATTGCATCTGCTTGTCTTATTTGTGTTAAAGAAGTCTTACACTGGTGATGAGATGCCCCAGGTAGCATCTCTATGGCACTGACTTCTACTGAGATGTGTGAATGTGACAGCCTCATTTCTTTGCAACTTAACTCTGCTTTTTGAGTGACATTTAGCACCTACCATGTCAGGGTTTCTTAAAATTTTAAAACATGTTAAAAATTTAATATTACAGTTTATTCCCTTCTGTTAAGTTTAAAAGCACTGCATTATTTATATAGTACCATAATATTATCATGACATTCTTTTCAACACACTTTCTTTGGAGTGCTCGGGGCCTGGTTTACTGCATATACTTGGAAGTCCATACTACAAAACATTTAAGAAGAGCTGATACGACTTTCATGAAGTAAAGTAATGTTTCACATATCTGTGCCAGTTCTGTGAAGGAGTCAAGGACAGGTATGTGAATCTTGTGAATGTAACTACTTAAATCTCCAGAAAAAGTGTCATGAAGACCCCTTGAAGAGCTCCAAGAAAAAAAAAAAAGCTGCTCTGGGATAAAGGGAAGCTAACTGGCTGACTAAAGGGAACAGCAAATGGTTAATTTTCACTAAAGAAAGGAGTCACCAATGGAGTCTCTGTAGAGGACATATACTCAAGCTGATATGATTTGTCATATTCATAAATGATCATGAATATCAAAGTGACAAAGTTTAAATCACTCACAGAAGTAAAAATGAAGGCTGATTGAGAAGAGTTGCAGCAGGACTTCACAATACTGTGCAATAAAATACCAAATGAAATTCAATAAAGACAAATGTGAAGCAATGTCAAGAAAAAAAAGACAATTTTGACTTTATAAAGTGAATGTGAAGCTCCCATCTAGCTAATACCACTCAGAAACAGAATCTCAAGGATATAGTAAATAGTTCTATAAAAATGTCAACTCAGTGCCTCACAATGGTAAAAACAAAGACAAGCAAAAATGATCAACAGTTCAGGGAGAAATAAGAAAGAAACCCAAAAGATTTAGCGATGCATAGTACTGGTGGCATCACTGGCAACAGTGATGAAGGAAATTAGGCAGTGGCTGTCAGGCAAGGAGGAATTAATTCAAACTAAATGCCTTAAGCTGGAAAGAAGATAACTGAGAGGACCGTGACAAAGATCTATAAAATCAAAAGAGATGTAGAGAAAGTGCAAACCACCTACCCAAATCCAAGGAAGAGATTTCAGGACATTATGTACAGTCAACATTCTTGTTTTAGGACATCATGGATACCGAAAGTTTCCAGGGTCTCAAAAAGATTCATTTGTGGAAGAAAAATACATTAAGTAAATATATACCTCTGAATAAGAAAACTCCCATGATCCATTTCAAAGGCTGGGAGATCACATCCACAACAAAAGCTTTACCAGTTTCTAACATAATTATAACTTTTGAAGTTGCTTACAGTTGATACAGTTCTGTGCTAGAGCAAAATTATAGACTTAAATCAACAAACTAACAGAAGAAAACGTCAATGGAGGATATTTAGGTATTCAAAAGTAGGAAAACTAGAATCAGTCACAATCATTCTCTAATTGCACTAGATCCAAAATTTCAATGTCAGTGGAAAGAACTGCTTTCATTGGAAACTTAAGCGTTCAGGATCATCCAAAGTAAAAACAAGTAGAGCTGACATTGGTGAATTGCATGTAAACATACCTACACAGACAACTTCCGAAGAGTTGGATGTGCATTCAGTTTTGCTTCACCTATGACAACGTCCATTGCTCCTGTACTAGACACAGATTACACCTGATTAAGCAGCTGAAAAGCAGAAAACTGCATCATGCCAACCTGTTGGCAGGTACTTGCAAAGACGCTGTGAGTAAAATACTCTATAGAGTCTAGTGATGGTCCCTCCAACTGTAGAACATGTCATCCACTGTAAGAATACAAGTTCATGCTCCATGCATTCGTCAAATAAACACTGAATTTCAATCTTCATGTCTGCCAATAGCTAAACTCATACATAACTCAAACTCATAACTCAACTCGGGTTCAAAAATGAAGCATCATTGAATGACTTTAAAAGTACAGATGAGAAAAAAGATAGGCTTACGTGGTTTTAGGAATCCATGGTTCTGAAAAAAACATTGATTTAGTGCTGGTCCATGAAGGAAATGAAACAGGCTTTTTAGCAAGAGTTTCAGGTAGGATTGTTCCATGGGATAGAGAAATGTTCTCTTTCCTGGCACACTGTTTCTGTGTTGCTGTGCAGTCAAACTAACATTGAAGGAAGCTATGCACTGTAACTCATACCATGGAAGAAGAGGTGCATTTTCTTTGCCACGCTTCCTTCCAAGGAGGTTCTGGCTACTCACATAGGAGAGTTATCCACAAGGTCTGAAAGAGCACAGCAGAGGGGTCTGTGAAGACCAGGCTGTCCTCTGTCTTTAATCTGGCATTCGTGATGGGTTGACACTGACTAGATGCCAGGTGCCCACTAAAACTGCTCCATTGCTCTCCTCCTCAGCTGAGCAAGGAGGACGAAGTATAACCAAAGATTTGCGGGTTGACATAAGGACAGGGAGACATCAGTGAATGTCATGGGCAATAACACTTGACTTGGGAAAATTAGGGGAATTTCCTACCAGTCAAATCAGAGTAGGATAATGAAAAGTAAAATCAAATCTTAAAAACACCTTAACCCCATCCCTCCCTTCTTATTGGGTTTAACTTTATTCCCAGTTCTCTACCTCCTCCCTGCCAGCAGCACAAGGGACAGGGAATGGGGGCTATGGTCAGTTCATCACACATTGTCTCTGCCACTGCTTCCTCCTCAGGGGCAGGATTCCTTTCCTTGCTCCAGAGTGGGGTCCCTCTCACCCAACATGGTCCTCCACATGTAAGTCCTCTCCAATGTAAGTCCTTCCCCACAGGCTACAGTTCTTCAAGAACTGCTCCAGCATAGGTCACTTCCATGGGGTACAGTCCTTCAGGTACAGGCTATTCCAGTCTGGGTTTCCCATGGGGTCACAAGTCCTGCCAGCAAACCTGCACCAGCCTGGGCTCCTCTCTCCACAGGTCCTGCCAGGAGCCTGCTCCAGCATGGGCTTCCCATGGGGTCACAGCCTCCATGGGCTACAGGGGCACAGCTGCCTCACCATTGGCTGCGCCATGGACTGCAGGGAAATCTCTGCTGTGGTGCCTGGAGCACCTCCTCCTCCTTCACTGATCCTGCCAGCTCTGCAGAGTTGTTTCTCTCACATATTCTCTCTCCTCTCTCTGGCTGTAATTGCTTCTGTGCAGTAATTTTTTTCCCCTTCTTAAATATGTTATCCCAGAGGTGTTCTCACAATTGCTTAGTGTTCTCACAATTATGGGTTTGGCCGTGCTTAATGGGAGGTCTGTCTTGCAGCCTTCTGGCATTGGCTATGTCAGATGTAGGGGAAGCTTCTGGAAGCTTCTCACAGAAACTGCTTCTAAAGCCCCACTGCTACCAAAACCTTACCACACTATCCCAATACAGCATTCCAGATGTGGAAAGGTCAGAAAAGGTGGCCTCATGACAACAAAGTAGGTATGTTTACAGGGCAGCGCAGGTACAGCTGTTCATAATCTTAGGTTTGAAATAAACATTATAGAGTGCTGCTACCTTCCAAATCTTTCTTCTTTCATATTAGAAATATAATTAGTACAATATTCCAACAACACATAATACCAAGTCATGTATTTCAAAGAAATACATGAGCAGAAACCAGTGTTTCTGTTACCTATGCTATAGAATTGGTTTGCATAAGTCTTGCCACAGCACAACAGGACAAAAAATTTTGGGTAGGCATCCACAGATTCCTATGACCTGGTGGAGAACTGGCATCTGGAAGTCTCTAAAATGCCAGACTTCAAGGTCAAAGCAACAGAACAACTATGCACAAATTACAGTGCCAGCAAAGAAACAAACAATAAATAACAGGTACTGAGACGATCAGTATACATCCTAAGCAAAGTTAATGGATGCATGTGTGGAAAAATTACAAACAGAGAAAAATTAAATCTGAAAATGAGAATGTTGTCTTTGAAGTGAATAAGTCTTGCATAGAAGTAAAGCAGTGCCAAAATGATCAGTCAGAGGGGATGAGTGAGGGGCAGGAGGTGGCAATTTGCCATCCAGCAGTAGGGCTACATAAAAGTGCTGCTCTGGGTTTTCCACAAAGTTTTTATGGGCACTTTTGCACCTAATTAAAAAGATTGCAAAAGACACCAAAATGGGAACACTGTCCCAGGCACACTTGAGTAGGGTAAAAGAAATAGTAAAAAAAACCCAAAAAAAGCTGATGTCTTCTTAAGCCACAATCCTCAGATTCTAAAATGAATGCAATCTGTCCCCCTGTTTCTACACTTCCTTTTCATTCATGGCGACTCTGCCAAATCATGTGAGAAAGTTAATGGCAAAAAAGATCATCTGTTTCTTCCAACTGGTTTGTAGAGTACTTTAAAAATTGGCAGCCTGGAAATATTTCAAGCCAGAAGGGAAAATATTCATGTACCCACACGTCAAAGTGTTTGTAAAGATTGAGCATACATAGTTCTGAACATTTCTCAGGTGATCTAAACAAATGCATTTCTAAGATGCTGCTGCTCGAAATACAACAGGCAGTAGGTCAGGGAACACAAAACTGGATGATCAAAATGAAGCTTTGACTTTACAGCTAAATAAGAAGCAAAAAGGGTTCTCTGGAGGGCTGAGAGAAGGAGGAAATATTAGGTGAGGAAATTATTGGTACTATAGAGAGCAGAAGGGTAATCTTGCTAAAAGAGATGAGTTATATTAAGAAACAGAGCTATACAGCTAAAAAACTCCAGGAAAATAGTTAGGGATGATTAAATAGCCAGCTGTATGAGATAATTTTTATTGTTGTTTTAAACTCAAGGCATTGCAATGTATCTGCAGATGGAATTAAGTGGTCTTTGGAAACAGATGTTTACATAAGGATAGTTTGCCCCACTTTTTGTTCTTACAAAATTGAAGCCCCAAATTAATTTGAATGAAAATTGAGCCCCAAGTTAATCTGAACATTTAATTTTAATCCAAGGTTGCAAAACAGCTAACTATCAAATTTTCATGTATTCGGAATACGGTGCTTAGTCTTTCACATACTGCTTGCTATGTTCTGCACTGAGGGAATTCTCACCCAAATATTTTCTTAGGGAGACAATAGCTTCATAGTTGCAAGTGAATTAAGATTTAATATGTTCTGAGAAGATTCCCTTTTCTCTCCTTTCTCTAGCTTTCGTTTCTATTGTAAAGATGTAATTTATGATCCCACAGTGGTATCCAGCATCCTGTACACACAGATGTCCTTTTGGAGTCCTCCCCTTACTGCAATAAGTGTATCAGCATGCAAAGCCACCACACACTCTTCAGGACTTTACAAACATTTAAGAGACTATGAGACAGGTAGAACAATTCACACGCACTTACTTTGCCTAACAGTCCTGCACTTAGTAGTGCAGATCAGCCTGTAGTTAAATAATACAGCAATATGTGAAACAATACTTATACGTCTGTCCTATACAGCCATCCAAGGAAGCAGACATGATAGGGCTGCTTTTATTATCAGATTACTCTCCTTTCTTCTTAACATGGAAATAGACTGGAAGTGTGATAGAAGACAGAAGCTTGATTGACTCAATCTTCTATACGAGAGTTATGTAAGCAGATTTGCATCTGCCCTGAGTGTTCTTTGGAGACACTTTAATTCATGAGTTTCAATGTTTTCACAATGCAAATGTTGAGCTCCAAAATGAGCAAACTGAAACAAGTAGCAAGGACCTTCAGTGTCAGCCACCAAAAACATAACTGATGCTGGAACTGTGTTGGTAGATTAAGAAACACAGAGAGAAACAAGAGTTGAGTCAGCTTTGCTGAGAACCACATGAGAGCAATACCATGTTAGCCCCCATTATGTGCTGCACTGACAATTTAAACTGCTGTTAAACATTGTTTTCAGAAATCAGAGTTGGTCCCAGACACTGCTCCCTAGATAACATTTAACTTTCCTGCATTTTTAATATCAGGAGAATTTAACACCTCAGAAAACAGTCTAAAAGTGGTCAGAATGGATCAGCAGAAAGAAGCTGATCTGCTCCGTTTGGGTTTCCATTCTGCACTGCTGGCAGCAATGATGCTCAGAGAATCATGCAAATTTTTAGTGTTTCTGTACAGGTGAGAGTAGGTACCAGAAGCAGCACAAGGAAAATATTACATCTAGTGCACTAGTAATGAAGAAGAAGGGCTCTAGAGAAAAATACAGAAATGGATCCAAGCCAAACATTTTGTATCCAAATTGCTCCAAATGTTGTAGGGTTTTCATTCAGATTCAATGGTTTGAGAAGCATTTGCCTCTAGACAGCTATTAAAAGGAAACCAAATCATCAAAAAGAAACTGGTCTGTGATGAATTTTGTGCAGCTGCCTGGAGGTAGATGGTGCTCATACATGCAAAAGAAACAGACTGAACAAGGCAGCAAGATCTTGGACACACACAAAAAATTATTTTCTTTAATGAGGCTCTTCTTTTTCCAAAGGCATATGAACAAGTGTGTAACAGTGGTCCTCCCCACAGCAGAGTTTCAGTGCATTTCAGAGGGTTAGAAATCTGGGACGATATGAATAATTTTGATGGTCAGCAAAGTCATAGTAGGGCACAACAGGCATACTAGAGTTTGGTGTCTGGTCACTAATGATGTTCTCCAGGGCTCAGTATTGGGCACGGTCCTGTTTAACATCTTTGTCAATGATCTGGACAAGGGCATGGAGTGTACCCTCAGTAAGTTCACAGATGATACCAAGCTGGGTGGGAGTATGGACCTGCTGGAGGGTAGAAAGGCTCTGCAGAGAGATCTGGACAGGCTGGATCAACAGACTGAGGTAAACTACATAGTGTTCAACAAGGTGAAGTGCCGCATCCTGCTCCTGCGTCACAACAACCCCAAACAGCTCTACAGGCTAGGGGAAGAGTGATTTGAGAGCTCAGCAGAAAGGAACTTGGGGTTGCTTGTTGACCTATGACTGGATAGGAGCAGCTACGTGGCCAGGTGGCCAATGGAATCGTAGCCAGGTGGCCAATGGAATCTTGGCCTGTATAAAGAATAGGGAGGCCAGCAGGACCAGGGCAGTGATTGTTCCCCTGTACTCAGCACTGGTCAGGCCACACCTCAAATCATGTGTTCAGTTTTAGGCCCCTCACTACAAGAAGGACATTGAGGTGCTGGAGTGTGTCCAGAGAAGGACAATGATTCTTGTGAGGGATCTGGAGCACAAATCTTACGAGGAGCAGCTGAAGGAGATGGGGCTGTTTAACCTGGAGAAGAGGAGGCTAAGGGAGATTTCACTGCTCTCTACAACTCCCTGAAAGGAGGCTGTAGTGAGGTGTGGGTTGGTGTCTTTTGCCAAGTCTCAAGGGAAAGGACAAGAGAAAATGGTCTTAAATTGCAGCAGGGGAAGTTCAGATTAGATATTAGAAAAAAATTTCACTTTAAGAATGGTTAGGCATTGGAATAACTTCCTCAGGGAGGTGGTGGAGTCACCACCACCACACTGATGGTTGGACAAGATCGTCTTGAAGGTCTCTTCCAACCTTGACGATTCTGTGATTCTTAGAGATAGGAACACATTCGACATATCTTAAAGTACATTCTGGTCTGTACAGCTATTGAAGGTACAGAGCTAGAACTTAAATGCACATTTCTATTGTATGCAGGATTTTTTTGTTCTTCATTGAGACCAGAAAACAGTGTAAGGTAGGAGAACTAGCAGGCATCAGATACCCCAATTCATGTCCTACCCTAGCAACTTTGACACAATTTCCTCCAGCTGAACCCTGGTCTGAGACGGATGGCCTGCAAAATTGCTGTCTTCACCTAGCAAGGGTAGTGTGGTTTGCTGAGGACAGAAAAACCCCACATGATTTTTCTGTTTTTCATCTGCGCCAGGGGGGTAAAAAAACAACCCTCAGCCCCAGCCCACAGGCACTGAGAAGCCTAGGGTTGACACCAATAGCCAGTAAAAGCTGTACTAATGCTGCCCTCAGGCTCTCACAGGGCCACCTCCTCCTTCCTCACTTCTGCCTGCAGTTGTTTTGTGCAGATTCCTGCGTATCTCCTACATGATCTGAAGCAGAGTATGTTGAACATGCTACAGTTTACATTATCACAAGCATGCAGATAAGCCTGTTGCATACATTCATTAAGTGTCTTGCATGAAGAAGGACAAAACTGAACAGTGGAAGTTTTATTTTTGCTTTCTTATTTGAAAGACCGTGACTCTCACTCTTAGGTATTATCTTTCAATGTTTGGGATGCAGAATACTGTAAACCAATGTTCTGTCTAGGTCTGAGTCAGTGTAAGAAAGTGGCAGAAAAGCTGCCACTACATCCTAACACATGAGACAGGGTCCAGAACACCAGCCTGACCGTTTCTGCACAACATTATCTTTTTATTACACATACAACCAGAGTTTTGTTTAATGGGCATAACAGAGATCCCAGAACATGAGAACTGACACCATGTTCTACTTGTTACTGGGAAGGCTTTGCTCCATAGGACAAGTCTATCTAACCTGTGCTAGTGCAAACACAAACCAAATTCATGCCAAAGAGCAGTAGGGTGAAACAAGCACCAAGAATTTCAAATCTTTTTAACCTGGCATTGAAAATTTTTCACCAACAGCTCTTTGGGTTTTTTACACGTATCAGAGTGGTACAAGACAAAGGAAACAGGTTTCAGTGCCCTACAGTATTAACAGGCCTATGAGGTCTGTATCCTTCCCTTTGCTACCTCTCTTACTTTAGAAAGAGGAATATGGGAACCAGCTCTGTCTGTCCCACCCTTGCTCTTCCTATCAAGACAGTGATGGGAGGAAAACTGGAGCAGACCTTCCCTCGTGATACTGAAAACCACAAAACTCGTGAAGAAGCGGAATGGAAATGATTTTGTTCACTGCCTTGTATCCCTCTTGTGTTATCTGGCCCATGCATGCATGGCTGGTGTAAGGGCTCTCCAAGGTCATGCATTATCCCTGCTGTGAAGCAGGAAAAAATCAGGCTCTTGAGCTGTCAGATCCTACTTCCTCTGCAACATTTTAAATGAAACAATTTCTCACTCTCTGAGTCCTTGTAAACAAGTTTTATAGTGCTTTCAACTTGACTCTATTCTGTGTTGCAGAAGAATTGCAAGTGTTTAGGATTTAAACCCTTTTCTCAGAACACCAGGCTGGAAGAACGAATAAAGACTTTATCTCTAAAACCTTTCAGAACCTTCCGAAACAAAGTTCTTGCATCTATTAGTACGAGCTGGCATGAGACACCTGGTGAACAAATTGCTCACTCAAATGAGAAAAGTACAAATGGGAAATGAATACAGAGTTTTAAAGTTCTCTGTTGCATCTCTTTCCACCTACACTCTCTGCTCTTAATTGGAAACACTTCAGGCATGGACCCATCTTTTCCTATCTGTACTAAGTGCCTAATCCAAGGTGCACCACTAGTGATGCACAAGCTTCTATACTTCAACAAGATTCACATTAGGCCATATATAAATAGCTATATACAGAAAAGCTCATGGCAAAATATTTGGAAGCTTTGACTCTCTAAACTTTGCATGATTACTGCACAATAAACCTTTCTGCTACTACCAGGCCACTTCTTCCACCTCTCTCACTATCCTCCTAGTGCATACACGGGCCATAGAAGTATCCCCATGAAACTCATTGCAAAGGAAAGAGGCACTGACTGCAGGTTCACAGGCGAGTTGAGGGCTCAGCATGAAGTATGGAATAACACACATTCTCCAGTCAAAGCCCAGGAACCAGTTCATTGACTCTGGGTCTTAGGGCATGCAAATCTGGTCACAATCCATCCTGCTGAATTTTGTTTTGAGAACCACTCATTTGTATTTTTATTTATGGAGCTAGAATACTGTATTGGAAAATCGAATGAACTCTCTATCCAAGTCTTGGAAAAGATTGGGCTACATTTGGAGGCAAATGACATTTCACTTGGTTGGGTCCTTGGACACTGAATGGGGACACCAAACCCAAGTGACTGCCAGATTGTCAGTTTGTGTCCAAGTCTTGCAGTTCTATAAGGAATAAATCAAGATAAGCATCAATGGCACAAATTCTGCTGCACCAAAATCAATGCAAAACCTTCTACTGACCTCAAGCACTCGGACTGTGCGGACATTCTGGGAAGTGTGTATTCTCATTTACTGGGAAAGGATTTCGTTTCTTTCCAGAGACAGAAACATTCTTAGGGTGACACCTAGCGTCAGGAACAGACACCTTATAGACTCAGACACGACAGACCAAGGAAATAGCTAAGTCAACAGAACTGAAAATTCAAGTAACAAAAATTACGACAAAACATAAATGTGAATTAACATCTAAAATACAGAAAATTCTGAGGATAAAAGGGGTTTTTTGATAAATAAATCCATTAAAATACATACTGGTCATTCTCTGTACTCAAACCCAACTCTGATCTTATTACTTCTTTGGTCAGCTCAGTATATTTTGTTCTCTGGACTCTGCTTATACAGCAACTACCACAGTCCAGTTTTATGGGAGTATTTCAGGTGTCATTGTGGGATGTAAACCATTCCTGCTGACTTCAAAGTGAACAAAAAGAAACTACAGGGAAGCAGACTTTAGAGGTCAACATACTGACTTGAGCTATTGTTGTGTTTGTATGTTTGTAGGTGGTCATGAAACAAATTCAAAAAGAAAGTAAAGATAATACAAGAATTAGGAAATTATGTTCAAAATGTTAAAGTCTCTTCAAAATCAAGCTAATAGCATCTCAAGAAAGGTGCAGGGAAATGTCTCTGAATCTTTTTCAAGTCAGCAATTCAGGAAAGCTATTAATTCTAAATAGTAATTACAATTGATTAAGATCTGGCACTTTTAGGCTTAGATCTGCTAAACTCAGAGGATAACACTGTTGGAAAGTGGACTTCATAACTGCTGGTGTCTTTTGACCATTATTTTTGTAAATGCAGGCCAAATACAAAAGGAAATATAGGTTTGGTGCCAAGTTTTTGCAATCTGAAGGCTAATCTGGCAGTCAGGCTTCTGGAGGCTGATTGATGGCTGGATTTCTTGATTTAGCAAAGAGGAATTATGTTTGAGCAGGCACAGTGACATTCACTGCCATCTTCTGGAAGTGCTTCTGAAGTACTCATGCTGGAAGCATTCAGAGCAATGTCAAGGACTTAGTTTGTGTTAAAACCACAAACAAATCATTGAATTGATGTCAGCTCTCTTTCAAAACCAAAACTTCTTCCCATAACAGAAATTTTCCTAAACAAAGTTTTCATTTTTATAGAATAAACTTTCCCACGGAAGATTTGCAATGGCAAATCCCTGAGTACTTACACACATCAGCTCAATTGCTGAACAACTATACAGAAAGCCCTTACAACAGCAAACTTACACCCATTTTAAAAAGTTCTCTTGATAAAGGCACCTGTGCAGAAGCTCACTGCCATGATTATATTGATCTGACCATTTCATTCTAGGAACAAATGTAGTTACAATGCAGCAAAAGCAGCAACCCCTACAATATTTCTACAAGCATTATATAAAGGGAAAGCAGCAAAGTATGTCAAATTTGTAAGTTACATACATTAAATACATATATATATATATATATTTATATGAAAGCAAATAATTTATTTTTAGCTGCCTCAATGTCAGGCCATTATTTCTTGGTTAGCTGGCTAAGTTCCTATCGGGATCATGATTTTAAAAGACCAGGAGTAATAAGTTCAAGGAAGCTCTTCTAGACATCAAAGTCAAGGCTGTTGTTAAATGTATCTGTGCAAAGGAACTTGTGGACATAAAATCTATCTGCACAATATTTGAGGATGATAATATTAAAAATGATGAGAACAAAATAAGATCTCATATCCTGAATTGCAAGAAGATAATTTCTCTTGTACCAAAGTAAACAGAGACTACATGGTCACTGTTCCCTTCTCACCAGGGTCCTTTTTGTGCACAACACACAGATCCTCCTCCTGGATCTCATTTTCTACAGCTACAAAAAGCAAACCAAAGTCAGGATGAAAGGTATCCACACCATCTACTGCTACCAGCCTGTGAGGAGCCCACAAAAATAATAGAACAGACCCAGAATCAATGTATTTTCAGCCTACCTTTGCATAAAATTGTTTTTCCTTCTGCAGGAATCAGATGGGCTAGGCAAGCCATGTATGTAAGATACTGCAGGACTCATTCCCAAGGGCTGGAGAGTCCACCAAGTGCTGGAAGGAGTGTTGGGTATCCTCACCCATATTGCTGGTCCCCCAGTACTGACAGAGCTTTCCATCACTTATGACAAGGTGGGGGTATGAGAACTTTTGTCTTCTTCAGTGTACTCATCATCTAAGTGTTAAAGAGGTTAGAAAATATGCAGAGCAGAGCATAAAGAGATCTATTTTTACAGGTTGCCCTCCATGGGTCTTACATCATGAGTCTTTGATTCCAGCCAAAACCTCTTATTTAGCTGTAAGAGAAATACAGATATTCAGTTGCAAAAATTGATTTTTCCCCCAGCTATTTTAATTGGAGGTGACTTTGAAAAAGACAGAATTCTAAAAATATTTTTGGTAAGTTTAAACTTACATCTGTATGCAAGATGTTCAGCAGATATTAATTATCTCAATTTACTAGGGAACTGCTGGTAGCACTAAGGTGTCTGCTTCTTCCATGTAACAGATTTAATGTCCACTGCATGAGCAGTGTGGAACACATTTACTCTTTAATTATGGTTACAACAGATTTATTCTGCTGCATCATTGAGTAATCAGTCATCTGTTATCTTCATGAATTTGAAATATTTCTGTGACTAGTAATGAAATCAAAGACCAGATAAATAAGATCACAAAAGGGTTTGTATTTTCTCTATAATTTTTTTATGAGGATTGTGAAAGGTGAATTAATTCTGACTTGAAATCTTTCATTCTTTTAAATATTTCCACAGGTATCTTCTAACAGAAAGTACAGCCAATGTGGTTTTTAAATGTTTGGATGCAAACGTAGAGCCCAAACAAAGAATGAGCTCAAATTTCAAAACCTACTTTACAGCAGACAGATAGTATTTTAACACAGAACATTTCTTTTGAGAGGTCTTCTTCCTAGTGAAAAGAAGAAATTCCCAAAGGAAAGGGTTCAGTCACAGAAATGCCAGATGTGAAGGAACATGTTTTCTAGAAATCATATATGCACTAATAGTGAATAACCACTTACACTACTTAGTATGTATGACACACATTGAAGCCCTTATTCATGAACTCAGTCTAATACCGGCTGAAATATCTTCTTAATTTTTTTTAGAATCACTCATTAAAATCAGTGTCCAAGCTCTAACTGAGCAAAGATGCTCCGTCATGTCCCTAAAACATATGCTTAGCTCTAAGAGTATGTTTAAATCTAATTAAGTGTTCTTTAGAATCCACAGTGTGGGTCAAGAGTTCAGCTCATATAAATATAAATAAATATTCATTACATTCTTCCTGGCATAAATATTGCCAGGAAGAATGGAATATATATTTTACTTTTTCATGTGGAACTTAAGAAAATTGTTTATGCAAAAGCACCATTTTGAGAAACAGTCTAAAACTTCTGTACATTTCAAAATTAAACTTTTCAACTTCTTCAAATATTTTCATCATTCTTTCCAGATATGCCTCTTCCCCAAACCTGACATTCATCATGAAAAATTTTGTCCCTTCCTAAACAGCATTTTTCAGTTAATTTATTTTCAAATGAAAGGAGTTATCCAGTTTTACTGGTATTTTAAATTGGCACAAGTTTGACTTTCCAAAATACAGAGTTTTATTTCAGAGAAGTTTAAAGCACAACTGTCAGGAGCAGAAAACTACAAAGCAGACCTAAGAACTACAACTTTGTCTGGAACACAGGAGGAAGTTTGGCATAAAGGTGACTAATATCCTAATAAAAAGACCTCGTTGACTTGATAGTATTAATTACTTTAGTACTGCTGTGATGTGATCGTACTTCCTACGTATGATCCTGAGACACAGTAACCATCCACAGTCCTACATACTTTCCCTCTGAAGGGTGGAATTTTGCATTTGTGAAATGCTCCTCTGTGAGCACCACTTCCTTGTTCCTCAATGCCATAAAAATTATTTTCTAGAAACTCTGTGGAGCCTCAAGACTAGAAGGGTCAGCTTAAATGGAAATGGACAAGAAGATTAGCATTCTTTGATTTTTTGCTTTCTCAAACACATGGATTTATCCTGCCTACCACTACCCTACACATAAGTAAGCAATAGTTCAAGAGGAAAACCTGAAAGTACTCCCAACTGTTGCGTTTCAGATATGGGTCCTTGTTGCTGGATGTTTTAGAACATCTGGGCTGTTCATCATAGTTCGGTAGCAATATGGTTTTAGTCTATCCCTGCTTGGTGAGTCAAATGCTGTTTCTTTTTACACTGTTGAAACTATGAAATCGTAGCATCATAGAATATGTTGAGTTGGAAGGGTCCCATCAGGATCATCCAGTCCAACTCCTGGCCCTGCACAGGACACCCCAAGAGTCACACCATGTGCCTGGGAGTGTTATCCAAAAACTTCTTGAACTCTGTCAGGCTTGGGGTTGTGAGCATTTCCCTGGGGAGTCTGTTCCAGTGCCCAACCACCCTCTGTGTGAAAAATCTTTTCCTCATATCCAACCTAAACCTCCCTGACCCAGCTTCATGCCATTTTCTCCAGTCCTGTCACTGGTTCGGAGAGTGAAGAGATCAGTACCTTCCCCTCTTGAGGATGTTGAAGACCACTATGAGGTCTCCCCTCAGTTTCCTCTTCTCCAGGCTGAACAAACCAAGTGACCTCAGCCACTCCTCATAAGATTTGCCTTTCAGATTCGTCACCATCCTCACAGCCCTCCTTTGGACACTCATTTATAGCCTAATACCTTTCTTATATTGTGGTGCCCAAATCTGCACACATCACTTAAGGTGAGGGCACACCAGTGCAGAGCAGAGCGGGACAATGCCCTCCCTCGCCCAGCTGGCGATGCTGTGCCTGATGTCCCCCAAGACACAGTTGGCCCTCCTGGCTGCCAGGGCGCTGCCGACTCATACTCAACTTGCCATTGACCAGGACCCCAGGTCCCTTTCCACAGCACTTGTTTCCAAGCTCTTGCTCCTCACAGTATTCACACAACCAGGGTTACCTCGTCCCAGGTGCAGAATCCAGCAAGAAATCACCCAGCAATTACATTCCTCCAAAACAGATCGGAAACTGCCCATAGGGCTTGCTGGTTTACATTTTGATTGTGCATTCTAAAACAAGATACTTTTAAAAACCCACTCAGATGTAGATGTCAATTTTTGATCTGGGGAAAAACTCAGTCAGAACTGTTCTGCTCTAGAATTAGCCCCAGGACAATGTTCCTGATGCATGTGCATTACTATATAGGCAGTAGTCTTTGCTCTACTCACCAAAATGCCACCTGGCTTTTGCAGCATGGTCTGTCAATGAATGCTGTGCATTCATTGTCCTTTCCATCTCTTTTACAGCTTCTTTCTTGGAGGCAAAGATGTAACTTTTGAGCTTTCAGAGAAGGTCACACAACAGCCATAAAAGAAAACTCTCTACATGGTATGGGTCTGTGAAAGGACTATCCAGAGTTTAGCCCACAATAGCTTACTATTGATTATTTGAGATTATGATACTATTTAATTTTTGTCCACTTTTGTACAATCTGTCTTTACCACAGACCAGAATATGCAAATTGTCTTTAATCCTGTACCAAAAACTTAAATGGGGAAGGAGCATTCCCCCTCAGATTTCTGTCAAGGCTAGAGCCAGCCACCTGTCCTTCACAGAAACAATTCTTCATGAAAGAAAAATTAAATGGATGTTGATTGAGAGTTCGCCTAAGCTAATGGTGCGATCAGACATTAATGTGACTAATGGTAATGGCCCCTCTGGATGAGTTACGTGGTAATAGTGCTCCAGCTGCTTCGGCTTTGCAGAAACCAGTCAGATGACTGAGAATAACTTTTCTGGTCTTTCTTCAATTAATCTCTGTTGACTGAAATGACAAATTAAAATTATGAGCAGTTCTGAAACTGGGGGGCGGGGGGGTTATTGCTATTTCTGTAAGGCATTAAAGGACACTTAAAATCTCCTTGGCTACTTGGAATTCAAATAATCACTTAACAGCTTCTCAGGACTTAGACTTAGCATTGCAGTTACCCGAAACCAGGGCCTGATGTGGCAATCCTCATTCAGTAAAGGCCATTGTAACATACAACTCTATCATGAACTTCTTGCAAAAAACAACTATGCCCCAAACCCCTTTGCAGTCATGTAGCAATGTAAAGGTTACAAATAAAACCTGCAAGGCTATTAAATTTCAAAGTCATTATACTGTATTTCTAATATGCTCTTGATCATTTTCTAACAAAGTATTTTGAACCAAAACTGCCCATTACTTCTCACTGCCCCATATTTCTGGCCAGTGTGCGGCCAGAAAGTTTCATTTTCAAAACGTCTTTGTCCTCAAATGCTCAAGTAAATACTTCAAGAGTAGAGCTTTTTTTCAGTGATTTAGGGAACAATGAAATTTGGTCTAAGGTACAATCATTTGGTAAATGCTATGGTGCAAGATGCTGATGGTATAGATTGCCAAGATAAATAGTTTGCTTCACAGACAACATAACAGATGTCTGAACAAAACTTTTCAGGGCTACAGTATAGATGAATGTGAAGTTGGTATTTTTTGATATAAAATAACTGATTTTTCTTTTTAATTACTGAAATAGTTAATGGAACAGTGTAGTTTGGGAAAAAAAGTATCTTATTTCCCTGTGCTGGTTTGGACAAATTTGGAGGACATATCCTCTGATAGAAGGCTGGTTACAACCACCCCTCCCCCACCAGGTTCGGGAAAAAAATTTTCCTCGGAGGAAAGTGAAAGAGATAAAAACTATTTATTTAACAAAGACACAGGAAAAGGATAATAATGCTAAATAATGAAATCTCTCGCTATGGAGGGAAACCTGGGAAGATTTCAGAGTTCCTCTGTAGGTGTGGTCTCTCTCCTCCTCAGAGCTGGGTCAGTGTGCGCCCACCTCCGGGACCTCGGTGGAAAATTCTCGCGATGTGTTCTGATGTTGAAACAGTCCAGAAGAGAAGAAGGGAAAAACCAAAGTCCCAGGAAAACAAAGTTCAACTCTTCGTCTCCCTCCACAGAAAAGGAGCCGAAAGCTGGCTGAAAAGCACAAAAGGAGCTTCCACCTGCTCTCGCTGCTGCAGCAGGGGAGTGCACCTGTGTCCTTGAACAACTGTTTTGAAAAGTTCGCTCGGTTTTTTCTCTCCCCCCTCTCAGGCTCAGTTTAAAGGCACAGAAAGGCACAAAGTTAATTTCTGGGCATAGAGTGGTGATAGGGGACACACATCATAAAGTCACCCCAAGACATTCCCAAAATGCAATTACTGAGATTAAGACTGAGTGTAGTCTGATTATATACACAAGGGAAATGCTACCTTCATGTCCAGTAGAGTGGTTTTGAAAGAAAAGAGCGCTTGCAATGACCATTTTATCATCTATCCTGTATTCTTTAGTGTTACATACTGACTCCCTTCCTGAACACAGATGAAGAAGTGGCAACAGAGTTAGGATAGACCTGAACAGGTTTTAGTAAGGTTTTTAGAAACATAACTAGAGACAGAAACAGTATGTGGTAAAGTTATAGCATATTACTAAACATAAAGTGTTGAATTTGCCAGTTTTCCCATAAGTGCTGAAAATACAAGAAAAATTAATATAAAACCATAAAATAGAAAAAAATGTTCAATGGTCTTTTATTTAGGCATCTTAACTTGCCATAGTTATGTAATAGTGCAATTAGGAAGATACCCTTTCTGGTTTCCTTCCATTCCTTTTCTGCATGAGATTTGTTTTGCCTCTGGGTTGGGTCTTACATTGTGAAATCATTTGGGGAAAAAAATCCCTTTTGTTAGTGCAGAGTGTTTTCAGATCAGGATTTTCAAAACTTTGACACATTTAACATCATATTACATAGATCAAAGTGCCAGCAAATTAGAAGGTAAGGATGAGTTAGGTCCACAGCACACTTGCTGTATTAGAGCATTGCTCTGGAACATTTCCTGGAGAGTAGACCAGCACAATTGCACTGAACCAAGAGAGGACTGCCTCGGAAGACAGAGCAGTTTTTAGTGTGATCTGCAGCAGTACCTGAAAGTTACAATTCTCTGGCAGATCAGCATGTCTCCCCTGATGTTTCACTGAAAGAGAAATAAGGATAAAAGATCAAAATATGTTATAATACTCTGGAAGTTGAAATCTAGCATAGAAAAAATTTTCTCCCACGCTTCAATCTAGGAAATAAGAGTAAACACAGAACATACGTCCTCTACAATTTAAACAAATGCAGCTCCATGCTGCCATGGCCAAGTGCTAGAACTGTCCTCATTAGCTACATTAAAGCAATATGGGAAATCTCTACACTACTCTATAGTTACTTCTTTTGCATGTGCAATAGAAGCGTGACACGATAAAGATCAGGGAACGATATTAAACTACTTTGTGCCTTTCTGCTTCTTTTTCCGAGTTCTCATAAGAAGAAAATATAAGAAGAAAAACATTCAAGAAGACTGATGAGCAAAACAAAACACCACCTCTGCTATACCTGCTGCTCTCTTCCTCAGAGTGGCCCTGAACTAGGGGAACCAAAATGCCAATTCTAATCAATTTAAGTCTAGCTGGCTATACAGGTCACATCTAATGGAGCAGAAAACCTGGCCTTTTATTTGCTGAATTAACCGCAAAACAGTTACACTGCATAGCTCAAGAAGCCTGGAATCCCAACATGATGCCCCATCATTCCTCACCATGCACTGCCTAGAGGTTCTGCCCATGAAGACATGCTGGGGACAACCAGGTATTTTGCTACCTATAAAACATTGTGCCCTTTCAGTATCTAAGAGCACTTTTTGCACTTAGGCAAAATCTACCAAGTCTCACAACTGTGCCAATTACCTACCTGAAAGGAAGAGAAAGGAGAGGGAGAGAGAATTGCATGATAATCACAAAGATTTCTTTTCTCATTGCCTCACAATACACATTATAGTTGCACTATATGCAAAAGAAAATTAAATAATTCTATATAATTTTTTTCCTGGGAAGGGTGCATCTCTACTTCCCTAAAAATGGATATGGTTGCTTCCTACCTTTGAGGCCCATCTATTGGGTCAGATCCCAAATATTTCTATTTTATTTACTAGTTCCCTGCTAGGAAACTTCCACAATTAAACCTTCATCTTAGGCAGTCTTCCACTGAACAGGACCAATTCCAAAAGCTGAATATACATACAGTCCCTGAGATTCTTTCAAAAATACAGCTGATCTTCACTTACCACATTGACTTTACCACCTCACTTTAAAAAATGTTTATGTTCCTGGGAATAACTATCTCCTATGAGAATGGTAAGCAAAATATGCTAATGGATTTCCTGGTACTTCAATCTAAACAGGTAACTTTGTTCTGTCCATCAGAGCAAGATTCAGTTTTGAGTATCTGATTTCTTTAGGTATTTTAGTGTACCATGTTTAACACAAGTCATATTCAAAACTGAAAAAAGGATTCCATTATTTTCACTCATGAGATTAATGTGATTGCAACCAGATAACTTGGAAAAGGCAGTGGATGGAGACGGATATATATCTCTGATACTGATGGAAGGAATATTCCCTTTTCTAAAGGTAATTGTAACTTCCAGAAAAAGCCATCAAGAACTATTTGTTTGATTTCAATAGGAAAGAGCCCAGCTCCTTGCCAAGCTGAGAGAATGGGATGGAGAAGACAAGGAGTAAAGTTTTGGATTCGTAAAAGCACCCTTTTTATCTTCATGTCAAAGCCCAAAACTTCCGTAAGAGAGATGCACATTTTTGTGCTGACTGATAGTGATTTTTATTCTTATATGTAAAGGCTGAAATGTTCACTTGAAGCTTTGAGCAAAACCTGAAGAGGGGATGAGGAAGGAAGATGTTAACTGCAGAGACTGCTGGGAGAGGTTTATGAGGAACTGCCTTGGCAGCAGTTCACAGTAGACTGAGTGCTGAAAAACTGTTTTTTGAAAAACTGTCTCAGACCATGTTCAGAAAGCACCAGAATGCAGTAAACGCTTCTATTGATTTTGCTTTATTAAATCCGAAAATGACCTACCTTTGCATGATACGCAATTTACTTGATTTAGTACACTAATAATTTTGTCTCTAAGACCAAAATGAAAATCACAGTGATTCTTCACTCTGAAATTAGATGACTGCAGAGGAATTTTTTTTTTCAGATTATGTAAATTACTCAAGAAAGTTTAAAAGCACTGGTTTTAAACTGTTAAACTGCTTCACCATTTTTACCAATATGAACTGTTAGTCCCTTGGGCTCTACTAATTTAGGATGCCGACAAAAAAGTTGGCAGGAGGTAGTGGAGTCTTAACAACGGTGAGACTTGGATTGGAGCCATAATGGGCCTTAGAGGAGAGGGGAGATAGGTCATAATGGTGCATATTGAAACTGGAAGATCAGATGTCCATTCAGGACATCAGTGACCAAGTAAGAGTTACATTGCATGCATCTGTGATTTGAAACGCACATTAAAATACAAACGAGGTCATAAAACCCGAACCTTTTAGATGATACTCACCATATCCCTATAGCATTGATTAGTCAGAACAGTAGATGACAGCCATTGTCCTTAAGGCAGCAATGTGGCTTTCTCTCATGTAATGTATCTCTGTTGGGAGGCATACTGAGATAATTATTACACCTTTAGTTTGTAATTTAAATCTGTTGGGTCATCTAGCATGCATTCAATTCCTGGATATTGTAACAGAACATAAAATAAATATTACCAAGGACTTAATTACTTTTATGTTTTATCCAGTGTTCATAAACTATATCCTCATTCATTTTAACATGAAATCTCTTTTAAGAGACTATAATTAAATTCTACATCTGGAAACCAGACTTTTTTTCCTGCCTGAAATCCTGAACAGAAGGGAACCAAGTTCTTAAAATGCCCGCTCAACTCTTCTTTCCATCGTGCTTCACTACTGACCTCTAATGAGCAGTAAGAAAATTGCCTGAAATTCTTAGCCCTTTACAGAGAAGAAATGTGCTTCCTAACATGGGTTTATCCTCTCAGAATAAGCAGGAATGCTTGCAAGAGTTGCTGGGTTAGATTTCTATGCTATTCTTCCTAAGAAGCTGCTTTCCAGAGGAACATGTTATACAACTAGGAAATGGTATTTTTTAACCACGGTAAACTAGTAATATTTCCAAGATATCAGCAGATTAAAACAAATCTGCCAACAGGGGACGTGACAGTCAAAGTCCAGAGTGCTCCTAGAATCACGTGAATACAGTGAAACCTGAGTATTTGTGAGAAGCAGCTTTGTTGTATATTGTAAAAATAGCACACCATTGAAATAGTCTCATACATCTCCCCCTTGGTATGTGCTTGACTGGTCAGGAATTTTGCTCCTGAGGAATACTGTGTACTGTGTCAAGCACATGACACTGAAAACAATGTAAGACTTTGAAAGTATTTTATAGACTTCAGATGGTTAATGTATTTTTATTTTAGTATTTATTTTAAACGCCTGTCATTACCCCTCATCCTAGTTTACAACATAGTTGATATTATATACTTTGGCCGTCTCGTAAGAATGTCTAGGTTAACAGCTCTTACAATTACAGTCCTTCCATCTTCAAACGGTCTATTAAGGTTATCATATTTTTGCACTATACAACCATCTTTACATGATACTAAAATAGCCTCCATGCAAGGGTAAAAATAAAGTAGAAATGTTTCCGTGTTCCAAACAACTTCAAATATCCAGGGACTGACAATGTTATCTAATTGTAGGAATTTCTCTAGGATTCCCACATGTTTTCATCCAGGGCTCCAGGAGAACTTCACTAGCTGTAGTGTTTTTAGCAGTCCAATACAAGATTTCTATTTCTAGTGACTGAGCAATTCAACTCCCAGGAAGAATACAGTATACCTGAAAATTGCTACAAGATATTTCCTAAATTGCAGACAATAATAATATCTACAGGACTTAAGATAAAAATAAAAAAAAAAATTGGAAATTTTAACAGTTTCAACTGCCATCAAAAAAATCAAAGGAAGACATTATATTACTCGAAATAGTCTGGTGATAATAAGTAGAACAAGAAGGTTTTTTTTAAGAAGAGACAGGGGAATACCAGCACAAGTGAATGACAGGGTCAGTTGTGTGCTATGAACTCCCACAGAAAATATTGTGGAATGAGGGCAAAGTTGCACTCTCTCCCAGAGGGCTGCAGTCACAGTCCCTTTGGACCTGCAACACACAACAAGCTTGACCAAAACCAGCTGCTGCAGTAAAAGCCATTTTGCAACAGCCACAATGGGGCTCTGCATGCCATTGTATTATGGAATAAGCAGTCATAACAGGGTATTATTCCAGAAGTGCTATTGAGTTTTAAATTCTCTATGTCACTGCATAATAATTTCCCTCTACTGAGGAGGCTGTAGGCAGTTTTAAACTTAGGCACAGATTGGGAATTGGTGAAAGTCACGGGAACAGCAGCATATTACTTGTTACACTGGGAAAAGGACAAACAACACTACGAAAAGATACATATTAATGAGCTCTCTGTGTACATAGCACCAAGACAGACATTGAAAAGTGCTGAATCACTCAGTAGGAACTCAGAGCACTCTTTTCCCTTGGTGCTGCCTGTTAAGGAAAGGCAGAAAAGCCTGGACAGAGATTTTTGTCAGAACTATCACTGAAATTAATGCTTTCCAATTAATGCCACAGTGCTGTGCTGCATGACTGCAGCAGTACATTACTGTTATGGCCGTTGTGTTACGGTCTCTGTGCTTCAACAGCAAGGCATCGCCAACACTTCACTCAAGTGTTTGCTTCACCCCAAGGTGGTGGTAGGCTCTCACCTATCCACTGAACCAGGGCAGGAACTCAGTCACAGTAGGAGGAGCTGCAGAAGCTATCAAGTCTGCAACCTCGCTGCACTCAGCAGGAGCTTAAACTGGCAAAGAGAGAATCACACTTTTCCTCGGCCTCGAATTGAGCATTGCTGTTGGGTAGAAATATCTTCAGAAAAACTTCAGGAAGTTTTCTAACCCCTGCCCTGGACTAGTTTGCCTAGAAAACAAATGAGTGGGTTTATGAAATTATAATTGCAAATGTACAACCTTTAAAATTTGAATTATATTTTTTACTTCAAGAAAAAACGTATATTCACAGCAGAAAACCAGCATGGTTGTAATTACTTTCAAAAACTTCATAATCAAGTAACTAGCATAAACTGAAAAATTAACACAAAAGAAGGGTTGGCTACGTGCAATATATCTTACAACTAGGACACAAAGAGGATAATAACTTCTAACATATTTTTGAAAATAACAAAAAAATAATTCTGCCCATACTACAAATAACAGCTGTGTTATATGTGAGAAGGATATAAATTGCATTAGCATTTTGCCGTTTTTCTAAATAGACCATGAAAAACAAACCAGTTAATTCTCCTTTTGTTTTTAGAGACTGTTTAATAGCATTATAAATTTTTTTTGTATTTTGCCAAAGCTCCACATTTTGTCAGTAGTAAAGGTGAATATTTTATGTCAACCAATCCTAAAAGTATTCATATTAATGTATCAAAAAGCTCATGATCAATAGTCTTGAGCAAGATACTTTTCTTTTTCCAAAATAAATAAAATTTCAATCATACTCTTACTAAAAGAGGCACTATGGCACTATGTAGGTGTCCTAAAAAGTAACCACATGCTCAGATAGAATAAAGAGGACTTATTTGTTGCCACAGAGGCAAAAGACTTATTCACTAGGTAGTGTCTCAGGTCTCAGTAAGATACTTGAGAGTAGATGAGATATTAAAATTCCTTGGAGGAAAAAAACCCAACCCAGGTGATAGATTAAACACTAAATATTATATAAGAAAAGCAGAGAATGTACCTGTGAACACAAACACAACTTAGACATTTCAGTGCCTGCCCCATGAAGAGCATGCTTTCTGTTAAAGCCCTTTGTTACTTTCATCTGCTCTGTGCTCAAACTAACTCATGGTACTGCAACCAGAAAGCACATAAAGGAGAATTTCACCCCAGGACAGAGTTATGGGTACAATCTGAGCACTGTCAAGGGTGTCCTATATAGTGGGGTAGTATAGAAGTCCCTAGAGAAGCTAGGGTTGCAAAACCCGCTCTGCTCTCAGCTTGTAAAAGATACAGGTCTATTTCCACTTCCAAGGTATGAAAATTGGCTTTTCAGTTTACACCTCCATTTAGTAGTCCCTAGTAAAATCCCAAAACACTGGCCAAAGACACTGTCATTATACAAACCGGAAACAAGTCTGGAAACATTGCATCAGGTAAAGAGGTGAGTTAATGTTTAATTGACGACAGTGTCAGAACATTCTTAGGGTACAACAAAATGCAAGACATTCTCTCCCTTTGAGAACCAAAAGTGATCCTACAGACTGACAAATACCTTCCTCTACCAGAGTGTCCCCATTATCAGTCCATGGTCTACACTCATCTTCATCTCAGATAAAACCTTTTGCATTCTGAAAGTCTTTTTCTGATCTTTGAATGTAAGCAGCCCAGATCACCAACATCAGGAAAAATTAATCCAAGCTGCCTCCTTCTAATCCCAATGTAGTCCTAAGGTAGTTTCTTAAGAGAACCATAGAAATCATTCCGCAGCAGAAACCTGAATGTGTCAGCATAACATCTTTAGCAACCACAGAAGTCTTTGGGACACTCGGCTGTGGGGAAAGTTGTGTACACCAGGACTTGGGCATCTGCATCTGCATCTGCTGAGTCTCAGCCAGGTGACAACCTGGACACTTCTAGCACAAAATCCACTGTCTGAATTTGGACTGAAACAAACTGGAAATCTCTATTAAACCTTCATTTGCCCGATCATGATTTTCTTTTCTTGCAAAAGCCTTACTAACAGACACAACTGAAAAGAGGAAAGAGCATATCTAACATGAGTGTTTAGTACGTGATAATTTATTCATCTCATTATTTTATTTTGTCTCTCTAAATGTTATATTATAGCATGAGGGTAATTTCTTGACAGATGAATTACATAAACATTGATTTAAAAAATTCATTTCTCTCATTAAATTGCATTTATCCAATTACCCATTAAAGTGACTTGTAATGCGAATGCACATTTCTCACATGACATTCCAAAGCAATGGACTGGAAAATGACACCTTGCCAAACTGGCACATTCATACATCTGATAACATAATTGAAAGACAAAAAAAAAGAAAAAAAGACACACAAAAAACCCATGGGAAAAAACCCCACCCTAAACCAAAACCCAAACAAATCCCCAGACTATTGCCAGCTGTTTATATCAGTTTTTGTCACTGTCTCAGAATCCAGTATGGTGTTTTGAACTCATATTTGTCTAGAATAAAGTAATTTTATTCTTCACAAAATGGTGATAAATCAGAAGCCTGAAAAACACTCTACTTAGTGCCCAAAAGTACTTTGGAACTAGAGGAGTTCTAAAGAGCAGAAGAATCAGACTCATCTGGGACTCATTCAAAGGACACTGGAAACAACCTCCCAAATCACGCTGCACTGATGGGTGCAGACAGATCTCAACAGGCTCTGACTGTGCTGAGCATGGTGTGGGCCCAGCATTGTCATAGGAATCTAAGAACAATGAGCCAGCTCCAGGCCACATTAGTGCAGCTCTGTGCCCCAGTTATCGTGTAGTAGCAAGAGTCAGAGCTCATTAGCTCAGGAACTCTGCTAAGCTCATTTATACACACAGTGTCTTCAGAACTGAGCTGCTAAGTCCGTGAAATGCTGAACTGTATTTGTGAAACTACTAGGTCAGACTACATCTCTGCACCTTGTGCCACTTCTTAGCAAGAAGATTCTCCTCTGATCTCAGCCACGGTTTGAGGTAGTGCAAATTGACTCTAGAATCTAAACATCACATAGACAGCTATATCTCAGAAAAATCCCTGACCTTTTATCCCTATGCATACAACAGGCCCACTTAAAACCTTTCTACTAATACAAAACATGTGACTACAACTAGTCTTTTTTTT
>VXAD01005100.1:223157-237338 GCA_013399195.1 Dicrurus megarhynchus | reverse complement strand
TTTTTTTTTTTTTTTTGGTCAGTATGGGTATTCAGAATAGTCTCTCACAAAAGACTCAGACTAAAGTGTAGTTTCTCAAAAGAGATGAGACATTTTAAATACAAAGACTGAGTCAGCAGAGATATGTGCAAGTCTTATGTGCTGAGTGTCTTTTATAGATCTTTTCATATTCCTTTGACTGACCTGACTCTGTATCTGCTTTATTTTGGTACAAAAGCAGAAATCGCTCTTTGGTGCTCAGTTGCACCAACAGTGGGCTAGGAATTGTTCTTATTCATGACAGCCTTCTGAGTATGGCTTACAGGCTGCTTTTAGAGGTCTGAGCAGCCCCAGATCTTCATGCTACTGCAACAACTGAATTCCTGAAGCTACTCTTTGTTAATACAGGTGCCATGGTTAAATAACACTTAAGAAAGTCTATCCTATTCCAATCCTATTGGGATTGAATCTTCTCTATAACACTACTGTGTCAAATCTTATACAATCTGCTTTGTACCTCCAGGAACACACAGGTCAGCCAGGTGACCAGGCCTATGCTTCTGGATTTGAGAAGATAAACCATCTCCCTGTTCACCTTTTCTTTAGTCACAAATCCTGAGATGCTTTGTGAGCAGGGAGCCACATATTTTCTTGATAGCCAACTGTTCAAAACATCTCTGGTGACTTTATCTAGGTTATCTAGGAGGCGGCTCAACCACATTACTGGAGGCAGAGTCATCTGAAGTGCCTCATGCAGGCCAGCCATGTTCTGCCTGTACAGCCACACCTTCACTATCCACGCCTACCAGTTTGGCTCAACTAGAGGTTCTCTGGTTTCCATGGCCGATGAAGCTTTCTCCTTTTTCCAGTTTTATCTTGCATTACAGTTTGCTGGATTTGCTTGTTCATTAATCACATTTACCATGTTTCTGCCTATCCAGCCCCTGGAAAACTGAGATCTGATAGTACATATGAAAAAGAGGAGTGAGGAAAGAAGACACACAATTATATTTCTATTAAATGTGTACATTTATGAGCAATACACTCAATAAAAGCAGCAGAATCTACCATGTAACAGAAGTATGTTCATAACTTCATTCCAAACGCTATCAGGTTTACTGAGCTACAATGTAGCCACAAAAGAATTGTGACCATAGGTCCCCTGAGTCATTATCTCAAGTTGGCTCTTTTTTCACATCTGTTCCAATCCAGCAACACATGTATCACACAGTTCTGCTTCTGTGTGCTTTGCCATGATTAATTTCTGTGACACAAACTCTGCCATTGCTGCTCGGTTTGTGGTGTTCGTGTTTGTGCTGCCTGTTTAGGTAAGAGAAAGCACAAACTCTCTGTATTGCAGCACAGCTACACTTGAGAAGACCCTTCCTGCAGACCAGCTCAGTGTTACCATTGGGCAACTACAACTCTTCTTCCTGAGCCAGCCAAGGAAAGTCCCTTCTCTGCTGCAGTAACTGCCACTATTTCAGCCTGGCCACATGCCAGTCCAAGCCTATAGGATCTCACAGACCACATCTTCTGTCCTCAAAATGAAGGATTTGGAACAAGAATGCTAGACTTGCTCTTGTTTATTCAGAGAGGCTTTTCTGGTTTCTTGGACAGAACTACTGATGCTTCCCTCAAAATGACAGAAAAACTTTGGCTGGAAGGGAATTTTGGAGGTTATACTGCCAAACTTAAATACCATTCTCAATTCACGATTCCCTGCCTATTATGTCAGGATGACTCTTAACACTGAAACAAAGCACAAAAATCTGTATTTGTACTATCATCATTACAAAGTATTAACTTAGCAAGAAGGTCTAAAGCAGGAAGAAAACAGTATTGTGTAGAACTAGGAAAAAATAACAGGATGATTTATGTAAATTTTGTTAGACACAATAGGTTGTTCCCCTTTGCCTTTGCTGCCAAACAGCTAATCTTCCCTCCCAGCTCTGATATTTCTGTCCAGAAGAATTGAACATATTGATTTACAAACATCTTGAAAACATTTAGCATTCTTTTGGTTATTTTACTTTAAAATATGTAAATGCTTGACAGAAGCAAAGACCAAAAATGAAGACAGTGGAATATCAAGATTTTCCTAGAGTGAAAAATAATGAATAGAAGAATCTCTCTCTCTAGGGAAAGAAAAGTTATATTTCCAGAGAATTATGAAGTTCCTAATAAAAACAGACTTTTGTTTTGTGGAATTAGAAGTAATTAATCACCTTTCTAACTAAAGGACATGCAATTTAACATAAAAGGGATTTATATTAGTACCATTACATTCCCTATGACATAAATACAACACATACAGATTGCAAGACTTTTTAAGGGGCTGGATGATTTGTCGACAAATCAAGAACAGTCCCTTGCTGAGCCAGCTTATGGTAATATGAGCACTCCATGGTCCCATGCCAGGGCATAACCCAATCACCTACAAAGATTAGAAAGGAATGTTCCTCACATGTGCAGTCCTGAGTAGCTGGCGCTCTGTATCACAGATCTTGATACTTGTTTTTTAACCTTTTCCTTGAGAAGAAGCTTATTACTGTTTCTAGACTAGGTGCACAACGGAACTGATTCTGTACACTAAATCTTGTTCTCTTATCTTTTTACTGTTATAAGATTCTTTGGTGAAAAAGAATGAAGTCCTATTATATATTACATTTCAATATGCAGATGACTTCCAAGGTAATTTCATATACATTAAATATTTTACTTCCAATTTATTTTCATGGTCCACCAGGCATTGCAAATGAGAATGTTATACAAAATAAAAATGCATAGCTGTACACTTGGGCAAATAAGCTCAGCATCATAAAATTATTTAAATTTATCAAAAATATGAAAGACTTCCTTGATTGTAACTTGCAAGTACGTACTTTTACACAATTTAATTGGATTATACTTACTAGATAACATGATTTAAGAGCCACCCCTCAATGCTGTAGGCATCATTGGTAATATTTCAAAGGTTTCAATAATACATAAACAAGATAATAAATACTCCTCAGACCAAATCACATAATTCAGTAACAGTGTAAATTAAACAGATCTTCCTACTCCCCAGACCCTCCATATTGCCACTGGCAACCCCCAATGAAAATCCAGCTACTCACAGTCACAGGGGTGAGCAGAAGGGCCAGCTTTGCAATCAGNAGGGTGAGGCTAGGGGGAAGGAAAATACTTCACCTGCCACTTTCTCTTCGTATTCTAATTATGACTTAAGATAAGTTCCTCCTGTGGCAGTATAGGCTAGCATGGGATGGAAAACATTCCAAGACACACCTTGGCATACGTAGGTCAAAACAAACACTTTAGCATTATTTTAAAAACTTGTGAAGTTCTATAAGAAAATTTTTATCAATAGCCTGTTTATAGAGAGGCTTTAATAAACAGATATGTATACACATATTTAAGCTCACACACAAAACGACCACATACAAACTCATACATTAGGACTGCATACAAACTGTGTTTGAACCTGAGCTATTATATATTGCACAAACAAAAAGATGGTACTTATATCATGCCTTTGGAATGATGTGAACAAAAGAGAGAGCCTAGAGTGGGCTGCATTGAAAGAAGATGTGAAGGTGACAGCAAAGACACTCGCTTTGTTAATTATGTCTTGAGATACCCCTCTTTCACTACAGGATCCTGGGATAAAGCAAAGATAAAAGTGGGCAGAACGACCTAAAGAATGACACTTCAAGTATGCAAAAGAGTTTTTTCGTTTGACCTGATCTCTGTGCGGGTTTTCCCTGGTAGGCAAGAATGGTCTTCCAGTAGAGATGCAAATATCACCTCCACTCTCACAGAAATAAAACTTCAGATCCCTACCTGCTCTCACAAAGAGCAGCAAGATCCTACACCTCTCCCGATGGGATCCCTCAGCCCACTTCTGTCACTGCATTACAGTTGTGCAGCTCTATCCTCTTCTTCATTAATCCAAATGGAAGTGGCAGCCTACTATGAAGAAGAGAATCAGACTTAGCTGGTCTATGCTTGGATACTACAAGTGGAGGACCTACACAATAAGGGATTCAAAACACGCATTCAGATCTGCTGTGGGGCTAACCCATCACCTGTCGGCTGCTCTCATTTGTGATATGAAATTATGCTGAGAAACACCATGGACTTCTGGAGTAGGCAGATGACTACCTGTCTTGCCTTTTCATCATAGCAATATCCTCCAGCCAGGCCACTGATGGGTCTATTTGTCTAAAGGAATATTAATTCATAGAATCATAGAATATTGTGAGTAGGAAGGGACCCACAGAGATCATCAAAGTCCAAATCTTTAGAGTAATTGGCTGCTTATTAATATTTTTGATTGGATTAACTAGGCACAGTGCCATCAATCTACCTTTCTTCTCAGCTTCACTGCACGTGAACTTCTCAGGTGTCATTTCTTTGGCTTCCACACTCCCCTTAAGGTGTCAATATTCCCCTTTCAAACAGCAACCATCTCCCCCAAGATCATGTTGGACACACCATGTTTCCCAGCACTACATTAATCTCAGGTGTGGGTACTTTTTCTTAGTTTTTAGGACTCCTTTTCTTAGTTCTTAGGACATGTCCTCCCCCTGCAGAGCAAGCTCCCAGTGTTAGGAACTCTCTGCTACCTTGCATTCTTCTGGTAATGTCCCCTCGATGCCCACACTATGGCTTACAGTTATATTTTATAAAAATGTAATTAAAGACAGTTAAATCAATTTAGTGAAGTACATTTAGGTTTAAACAATTAAAATTTTGTTTGGGTCATGTTTACCCACCTGAGCACATAAAATTCCCTAACTGTACTTGCCACTTCTTCTCACTTGTTCCTTCCCTGCATCCCCACCCTTCTCAGCTCCATCCCAAAGTCCAAATACCTTTCCATTAAGAAAACATTTTGTTCCAAATGTACCAGCATGCAAAAGGTTCACAGGTTGTTTTTCTAAATTAACACGAATGCCATTTTAGTAGCCAGTCATGAGTAAACCAAACAGGTTCTTGAAATAAGATATCTTCTTTACAACATTAGGCTCAACACTTCACTACTTCAGTTAATGTGTTGTGATAGGTGTTGTAGGTTCATATTATCATCTTCCTGTACATCTGCAGTGAAGTCTCAGTGCAGTGTAATTGGATCTCCACAACATCACCTTCCACCTACGGGCAATGGATAATGGCACAGTTTGTAAAACACCTTACTACAAAGAAAGTAGCAGCCTGATAAATTCAGAAAGATAAAGATTGACTTTGTAAATGGAAGTCAGTGGAAATTTTACCACTAAAAAATGAATTTGAATTTGCATTAGAGAAATACATAGCAAGAAGTTTGAGAAAAAAACCACCAGAATTGTAAGCCCCTAACCAAGATGAAGATTTAATGGTAGTTTGATCTTAGACTCCACGGGCAAGTACGTTCCAAATCAGATAACATAATTTGAGGGCTACAAACCTATGGCCAGAAAATTTACCGAGGTAAATCAGGAATGGTTAATGAAACCAAGAGAGTTACAGTTGGTATGATCCAGCTCTGTGTGCTATTCAATACTATCCTGGAGTCAGTATAGGAGCTATGCTTTTGAATTTCACATGGGAAACAAAAAAGCAACAACACAGGGCAGATTCTGTTGCTGGCATTACTCCATTCAGCTATTTCTCAGTCATATTGCTGTAGCAGCTAAGATCAAAAGAACTCTACCATCACAATAAAAGACATGCTCCCCCTCCCAGCAAAGGAACATATCCTGTAAGTCAGCATAGAGGACCACATATGGATGGCCAAGAAGTACTAGGAAATGGTACCATCCTATTGATTACAGTGCACCAGTCCTCACCATGGGCTAATTTTTTTTTTGTACCCAAGAATTTTAAGGTGTTATGTGAAGAAGAAAGAAGAACATAGAAGAAAGTACACCAGTGCTTATTATAAAATGCAACATAGGGGCAAATGAAGTCAGCATCTTAACTGATGAGAAACAATAACTTTAATCCTGATATGGTGAGTCAGATGTCAGACAAATGACAGGCATCTGTGAGCTTGTGGAGCTGGGACCCGCTCATACTCCGAATGCCAGTTTGCTATTTGTGACTGTATAATATACAGAACTTGGCACCCTGCCCACATTCCACACAAAGCAAGGGAATGAAAGTTGAAGGCCCTCAAAAATGAAGGGACTTTTGCATGTGTAATGTTAAAAGATTCTGCCTGAAGATCTTTCTAGCTTTTTTTAAACTTGCTATTTTGAATGTTCATTTTCCTGGACTTAGTCTTAAATTTGACTAGCTTGACTTATCAGATGAAAATAGGAGCAGTTTCAAAGTTCAGAGTCATCTGAATTATTAAGAATGAATGGTAACCCTTCAATGTAACTGATTTTCCATAACCACAAACCAGAAAACTTTTCATTGGCATGATAGTGTACTTCCACTGCAAAGTAGTCTCTCCCCACAATCTACAGGATACACTATCATGACCACCACACCTACAAGATACGCAAATTGTAAGATGAATTACTACTACCTGCTCCCCAGAGGAAAACATTAGCTTATACCTGCCAGATGGAACTGGCAGCTGGCAACTCAATGCACCACAAAGACCTTATGCAAATCGGCTCTTAACAAATGGGTATTCTGGCTTTCCGTTCCCATTCCATTTAAATTTAACACCTCTGACTCCCACTCCCCACCTTGGCTGGCTCTTGGACTTAGCCTTTGTTCCTGCCCAGTTCAGACTCCTTAACACACACACACACAATTTTTATTATTTACATATTTTATCACAGCAAATATTAATTACATGTATTTAATCAAAGACATTGCTTTCAGTTTGCTTGCAAACAGACCTGCTTCGGCTGCGTCATGTCAAGCAAAAGAAGTCACACATTTCTGTGTCACAGACTTTATTCTTTTGATTGCCAAATACAAATCCTCATCCTCTCACTGTGGGGGGGAGGGACAAGATTAATAGTATAGCAAGTATATATAGTGCTGCTCTGAATGTTCAGTACTGTCAAGTGTTTTCTTAAGTTAGGCTGCACCTAAACAAAAGTTAGCATGCCTAATTACTTCAAATAAACAAAGTAACTGCTCCTTCAATTTGAAAAGTTTAGCAAAAAATTGGCTTTTACTTGTCATTAAGTGCAACCATGTATAAATCTTACCAGTCCAGTAATTTTTAATAGAAATTTCTGAAACTATTATAGTGAAATACACAAGAAAAAAATTAATAAAACACAACAAACCAAAACAAACAAAAACCCCAGAGGCTATGTAAGGAAACAGCAAAATGAACCACTCTTGAAAGCGTTCTGCTCCAGTAGGAGGGAAAGACATACCTGTGGAATACTGAAGCAGATCTGATGGAAGCATACAGCTGGCAGAAAATGCCTATTGCAGAATGCTTTAAAAATACACTATTTTAAAAAAAGAAGTATTCAAATACATTATTTACAGTCATGCAGTAAAAGCTAACCAGACAAAAAATAAGAAGAAACTTCATTATCTATCTCAAGAGAGTCATGAAATACAGTGAGTTTTAGACCAACTCCTCTCAGATCTGTCCACATCCTATTCACATCATCAAGCTCCAAAGCTCCATCAAATTCATTAATGAATAAAACACAGAAAAATTTTATTACTAAGAATCACTTGCCTAATGAATATAGGATATTGAGTGTGCCAAGATTCTATGATTAAGTTACATTTCTTCAACTGCTACATGTATCTCTGAAAAGTGAAATTGGCTTAAAGAGAAATAGAACTAGTTTGAGAGAAATAAAATCAGTTTGCTGCATGAAAACAGCAACCTTAAGCTGCATTCTTTCACCTTGTAAAATGAAGGACCAGGTGAGGGTTTAGAAATTCTAGCACTAACTGATTTATCTAAGACTTTGTCTCTATGCTAAGAAGTCCCATTTCTTTTGGGTTTGTGGGTGTGTGGCTGTGCTTACCCTAGCAGAAGTAGTTTCCAGAGGCTGGGAAAAACTCTCAGATGTGAGAGCTCATGCTACAGGTTATTCCCCCCGCAAAATTACTTGCAAAGAAAGAGCATGACAGAGTTCTAGCATTTGATCAGTTCTAGTTTACTGAAATGTGTAATTTGGAAGAGAACACTACTCATCTTATTTGCTGCCTTGCCCCTTTACTACAGCCAGACTGAAACTAGCTGTGGGGGATCCCTAAGCAAGTAGCCTGGACTGAAAAAGCTTCCTATAGGGCAAGCTCTATCAATTACAGCTCTTTTTAAAAACAATATTAGCTATTGTTTACCTATTTTTTGCAGGTCTTTTCAGTTTTTAGATTTTTCCAAATACAGCTAAGTGAAGTTTCTCCACTTTTTTTTCTGGAATGACAGAGTATGTAAAAGCCTCCCCATAAAAGTATGGAAGGCCGCAGAACCTTCCATATGTTACATAAACTTCAGCAGTATTTATTTACAACTGAAGATACAAAGTTCACTAGAGAGAACTCAGTTCTTTAATTTGCCAACAGGATGACTAATCAGCAAGTATGTGCTGGCCAGAGCATAGCAGCCATTCAGCTATGCACTATCCAGACAGTACACACTACCTGAATATTCCACAGGGATGATCACAGTTCTCAGTGGAAGATGGGAGGCTACTGAAGCAGAGGTGGGAGAGAGTTTGGGGAGACAAAGGAAACAAATCTCCAGGAATTTAGGCACAATGTATCCTGCTGCTCCCTGGACAATTTGTTTTCTTTCCTACTGTGAAAAATTTACAACATTATTTTATTGGACAGTGTGAACTAGCAAGACTAGTTCAGACACGGCATCTGGGGTAAGCAGCTATTGGTGATGGCTGATTTCATAAGAATATTCCAGGTTGATTTTGGAAAGCTGCCACATCACTCACAGAAATGTACCATCCATCAGGACAACTTATTAAATCCATTGCTATTTCTGTTCATCTATTCTTCAAGAATCCTAATTTATGGCCAATAGAGGATTTTGCTTTTTAAACAAACAAAACTCTAGAACTTCTGACCAGAAATTTTTGCTATTCAGATAGCTCTTTTAATATCACTACTTCTGCTCCAGTCTGTACAGCAGTTGTACCAAATGCAATTGTGGGCTAAAGAAGACCTTTTTGATTCTTTCCTGCTTTTGCTAAACAACTCAGATATCTTGAAAAGATCAGGGAGTACGTTGTCAGGAAAGTACGTTCTCCTTATTTTTCCTGCTAATTTCAGTGGTACGTATGATGATAAGTGCTGGGAATGGCTGACTGAGCTTCATTCTTTTGTTGCCACTCTAATGAGGATAGTATTTGTATCTAAGATAATTGAAATAATACTGGTTCTGGTTTGTTGTAGTCTTTATCTGTAGTATTTTACTATTTGAGCTCCATCAGTTACTCTCCATCTGGAAGGTATGACTTCAAGTTTAAATACCTTTCAAGGCTTATTTCTGATGGTCTTCCAAGAATACACATTACAAGTAACTGTTACAAGTGCACAAATAAATGTTTACTCTTTTCTTCTGGGCATCTCATGCTGTAGGAAACAAATCCACACATTACTGTGCAAGTGCATAGGGACATGACAAAAGGCATCACTTAAATTCCAAATATCTTCACAGTTTATGCAAACTCTAATCACCAGATGAGGAATCTTTCTTTGAGAAGTTTTTTTTCTTCATTCTCAGCTTTGATTACACTTGGAGGGATCAATTTAAAATCTGCAGTAAGACCTCCAGAATCCAAGCAATGCTGTAACAAATCCCAGGCTACTAGGCCACACCACTGATCCAAAGGCCAAATGTTAATTTGAGTTACTCCTTGGTGAGGTCTATACAAATCAGCTGAGAGCAACGAGAACAAGCTATTGACCTACATTTTACCTTTGCAATTTAAAACCAAACTTTACTTCAGCCTTAGCTATGCCTGAGCCAGACATGCTTCACCTGGCTCAAGTTCTTTGTGCTTATATTCTGGATAAGTACATACTTCTGAATGCCTCTCAAACAAATGGCTGCCTTCTATTTGTCAGTATCACCAACTATTTAGAAAATGTTCTAAGTTTTTATAAGAATGCACAAATCTAATAACAGGTGTCTACTGCCATAGAAGTACTGTTAAAAGAAATAAATTTTAAAAATAAATAAAATATTTCATCCTTAAGAATAACCAACTCAACTACACCTTACTTCACTGCAGATTCACTTAGCTGCAAGTGGAACACCAAAACAGACAATGCAGTTGTTTATGTTTGGATAACCGAGACACTCTTCACCTTCTCTTGTCTCCCCCTCTTCCCTAAACATCCGATCTGTTTTTCCACAAGTGGTTAGTGAAGTTTGGCTGATAAATGCAAACGTCTGGATGTTGATTCTCTGAACTGCCCGTAACCAGAAAGATGATCAGCAGTTCAAGTGTCAACTTGATAATCCAGAAAACAAACAGTAAAACCTGTTCATCACCCTCTTTGCCCTATAGTTACCCAAGGCACATTTTTAAATGCAGCCTGCTGGTGGGAACACCTTTTCCAACTGGCTAGCAAGGTGCATAGTTCACTCACCATGCACAAAAAAAATATTATCTAAGCAATCAAAAACCTTAAAATTCTACATACCTTAGTTTTCAATCAAAAATCTTACACTACCTTGGAGTTTTTAACATAGTATTTTTAATGCCATCCTGAGAATTCTCTCCCTCTTTTCAATGCAATGTATTAAGACATAAAATAATTTTTCCTCTCTTGTTGGAGAATGAGCTTTCCCTTAAAAATCAATCGAAACTCATTTATTTATGAGAAACATATATAATTGAATGGACAGCTGTCTGTCAGTTAGAATGACCAACATGAATAACAGGGACACCAACAGAATGAGGATGAACCCTTTAAGCTTTCAATTATCATACTTTTTCATACAAGAAATGTCACGGCCTATTAGCAGTATAACAGATGCCTTCATGACAAATTCAGATAAAAACTGTGAATGGAAATAAACTCACTATAGCACTGATTTTGGCACAGGTGCAGGGGGAATTAAAATGGACTATTCAGCTATGATACAGGAAGCGAAAAATATAGGCCTAATTTAATGGTTCCTTTAAGAAGATGTCATTCATTCAGATTAACACTTTTCACTCAGCAACCCATTTCACTGTTATACACAGGTCATATATTTGCAGTTCTTTTAGAAATTAGGAGATTAGAGACTGAATCCTCTTCTTGTGTAATTGTTTCATTGCTGCTTCTGCTTATCACCTTGGATGTACTTCTTTCTGTCAAACAGCAGAGTCACTGTGCTTGAATGAATCAGGACAGCAAAACAGCTGTGACTGCACTAATGCAAAGGTATTTATGGAAACAAAATGCACAGTAAAAACATGTATTTATTTCCCAAGCAGGGCTCATTACTTGGTGGCATTCTTTTAATACTGTGATTTATGAAATGCAGTATAATTTAAATTTAGTTTAGCTGTAGTCTCAACAAGGAGTCAATTAGGACAGTTTGGAGTGAGGGTAAATGTGATTCTTGCCAAGAGAAAGGATTTTTTATTTTCTCTTTTTAAAAGCCTGATAGAAGTAGAAAGACTCCAACTGACTGGTGCGTGGTCTGTCTCATAGCCCTTGTCTTTATTTATAAGTCCTCTTTTTATTACTTCTGGTTTTTATGGCTTTATTTTTTTTTTGCCTTTGCCTTATTAACTTGCTCCTTTCTCATTGTTACATTCTTTTTCTGCCCTGTTTCTCTTCCTCCTACAAACAAAGATGATACTTATCTTCTTGTGGTTTCCTGCACACCCTTACAATGTACCAAACATGCAGCTCTAAAACAACTGAGCAGATTAAAAAGTGACAAGCCATGCACATGCACATTCACCTACCCACACTGTTGGCTTTTCTCTTTGTCACTTTTCCCAAAAATGACATTTAAAATATTTGCTTCAATTTTCATTACATTTCAGATCAGAAGGGTTTTGTCATATCATTTGTAGCAACACTCTGGCAAATTTATATCAAATTAGGTGTTACTTTCTCTAAAAGAACCGATATCAAGCTGTCCCAAGCTTCTTCAATGGCACATCATGGATCCCACAGCCTGGACGTAAATTGTACTCAGGTGATCCCAATAGGAAAATCAGGCCTGCTGCTTTCTGCAAATTAATCTGAAAGTCTGCTTAGTCCAAAACCACATATCACGATCAGATTTTAAGTGTGTGATCAGAGATATCAGGCAGAAATATAAAAAAAAAGACTCTCTGATCAGTGGAGACCCTCTTATCTAACATTCCTCTTCAGTTTACAGTTGTCTGGGGACTGGGAGGAAAAAGTCCTGATGCTATAGGAGATCAGCAGAAACCTCCGAACGATCATGCAGATCATGCAGAAAGGTAGTGGTAAGCATAAACATACAATACTGTATGAGCATTTGTAGCTCTGGGTGTATATTTTAATCTTGCAAGGGAGACTTCTCGGGCAGAAGAGTGTTCAAGCAGGTACTGAATACACCAATTACAAAATGCTGGCAGCTGTGTGCCAAAGTAAACAGAAGTAAAGAATTTGACAATCCATGTAAAGCCCAAAAGCTTGTTCACAGTAAAACATTAGCAATATCCTTCTGTGTCATTGCATGTCCAGGGGCTTCAATGTTCTCAGTATCTTTTTTCTCATCAAACTGCCATTTCCAGTAGTACAGCTTCAGGAAACTGCGTCCCACATTAACCACAAACAGCTGTTGTCTCAATTGACAGTAATTGCTACTTGGAAAAATAAAGTCACACATTTACTTTTTACTAATTATTGTATTTTCAGTAATCCCAGTACCATATTATAATTTTTTTTTTTTTTTTTTTGCTTTCCTTAGGACAATTCATTCCTTGCATTGTACTTTCCAATTTGCTGAAATGTTAATAATTCGTCCTGTTAGCTTTTTTGTGATAAATTCTACATGGTCATGAGTACATCTACTCCTCCCTAACAGCTTTTAAACTTGTCCAGCAGCTTTAGCCTCACCAAATAAAAGGGAAGCATCTCAGAAAATATCAAGTACGTACACATCATGTGAATATAAGACTCTGGTAGAGTGCCATAACCAAGTGAAAAGTTCAGATACTCAACTGTACTAGATACCAATAAACTCACGAGATATACCAAGCAGTAGGCTTCATTGTTTTTGATGTTCCCAAAACTTGTTGCTTTTACTTCTACTGTCTGAAGTGGTATTAGTGTGCCCACACTGATATCCCATTACTTGACTAAGCATCTAAGTGCAAAACCCATTAAAAAATACTGATTAATGCTCTCCAGTAAATTACTGTTTCTGGTTTGCTTCATGGCATTACTACCCAAAACACAGTGCTGGCCTTTGATTTGAGAAAAATCTTCCTTCTCCACACATCCACTTGCAAAGGCTCTAATTGGCAAAATTGTTTGTTTTGACCTGAAACACTGTATTTATGGTCAGGACTCAAAGCTGGGTTTTGCTGTTTTCTTTCAGACTTTTAGTGTTACTCCAAACTGGTATTTAACCCAGTCTCAAACTGAATCATTGGTACCGAGAGGCATCCTGAAATGCTGCAAAAAAAGAGGCTTATTTTGTCACAGGCAACTAAAAGTATTTTTAAAGTGTCAAAAAAGCCTTGTTGGGGAACTTACTGTCTGATAAAACAAACCTCAAACCCTTTCACTCCGCCGATTACAAAGGCGCTCTCTGGAAGGTTTGACAAGCTGTTCCACAGAATCAGTCACAGAATGGGCCAGGTTGGAAGGGACCACGGTAGATCATCTGGTCCAACCTCCTGCTCAGGTAGGGTCATCCTACAGCACATGGCACAGGATTGTGTCTGCACGGCTCTGGAATATCTCCAGTGAGGGAGACTCCACAACCTCTCTGGGCAATCTGTCCCAGTGCACAGTCACCCACACAATAAAGAAGTTCTTCCTCATGTTCAGGTGGAACTTTCTGTGCATCAGCTCCTGCCCATTGCTTCTTGTCATCATCGAAAAGAGCCTGGCTCCATCCTCTTAGCCGTTAGATATTCATACANCGCAGGGCTGGGGTGGCGGCGGCGGCGGCTCCCGACGCGCTCCCGCTCCGCCCCCCTGCGCTGCCCGACGGGAGGTGCGATGGCTTCTCGCAAGAGCTCCAGGGCCGCCGGCGGCAGCCCCAGCCCCGGCTCCAAGAGAGGTGAGCGGTGCAGCTGCTGCGAGTAGCTCTGCGGAGAAGGGGCGGGG
>VXAD01005100.1:198399-222600 GCA_013399195.1 Dicrurus megarhynchus | reverse complement strand
CGGTGCCGCCCCTGCCCGCGATGCGGGGCAGCCTGCAGGCGAAACGCTGGGATGCTGCGCCCTCTCCTCGCCTCTCCCGCCCTTCACTTCCCTCCCACCGGCCCCCTCTGGTTCCTCCCGCGCTGCGTGAGCTGGGGAGGGGGACGCAGGGATAGATGGCCGTGATGAGTCCTTGGCGTTTCCGCCGTTCCCTGTCCAGGGAGTTCACGTGGAGGGGAAAGTTGTCGGGCCTGGGTGACGGGGACGCCCCTCGAAGGCTCCCCAGAAGGGATGAGATGAGCGCCGGGCAGGCCTCAGCATCTGTGCGTATCCCTGAGACCTCTTCCTCCGGGAGACGGGGGTAGAACCGGGATGCCCCAATCTGAAGTCTTTGTTATTCTCGTATCCAAACTTGGATGTGGAATATCTCCTTAGACTGACCTGGTTAGGTCAAAATTATTAGATCTGTTGTAGATGGAGCACCTAAGGTGATGGTTTCTGTAGCTATCGAGGCAAGGAGGAAGAATCCCATAAAAATGCAAGCAGGAGGTTTTTTTGAGACAGTGATCCCCACACCTCCCACCCCGCCGATAAAGAACCCGTCGCCAAATGTGACTGCTTACAGACTGCTGTGTATGGACAGTTTATGTAGGGAAAGTTTTATGTGCATTGGCATTTCTCAGCATAGCAGTACACGCCTGAAAGAGGGGAAAAAAAGTGTACTTCTGGAGTCACTGTGCAGCCATGCACACTGTACTGGAGAAAGGAGGTGTTTTTATCACAGATTGAGCGTTTCCGTGTTGTAGCTTCTTTGGATTTGAGCTTGGTGTGCACAGAGCTCCAGTGATAAAATGTGGTGACGACACAGAAATAATATCTGTTGTCCCTCTTTGAATTTAGCAGTAGTAGTGAGAACAGTGTTCATTAAAGGATGAACCATATAGGATTGGTTTACCTATCACATGATGAATTAAGAGGGAAAGATTTCAAATATACTTAAGCTTAAGAGTTTAGAGATAATATTGTAGTATTTGTAGAAGTGGTTTTTTTAAATTTTATTTTTAATTCCTTTTTTCAATTGCTGACCTATGTTGTGCAGTCTGTGTTAATGACGGTAGTTGCTTGGACTGGAGGTGCTGTCATGGTCACTCAGTGTTAAGCATGCTGAATACAGATTTTCAATTTTACTGCCTTAAAAACATACATCCCTGTTGTAATTTTGAATACTGAATATAGTAGTTAATATTTTAAACACCACTTTAAACGTTTGTCAAGATCTGAAAAATAAATTTATTGGTAAACTGAATCTCTGACTGAATGAAAAAAGCATTCCATGGGTTTTAATTTGTAGTCTGAGTAAAATTTTCTCTCTTTATATTAAAAGATGTCTTTGAGGGGATGAAGCAGTATGGGTAATCTATTAGGTACTCTACTAACATGTAACCTCTTAAATTTGTTCGTATATGACACTCCTAATTAGAATCCCTTGGACAAGCATAGGAATTACAGCATGAAGCTGATGCTGTTTTCATAGTTGCAGCTGCAGAAAGAGGTTAAGGGATGGTAACTCCTGTGCGAATAAAGGAACAGCTGGAGGAGTAGAGTCCTCACAGCAGCCAGCAAGCTTTCCACTGTCAAGGGATGTGAAAATGAGGTGAGGAAGTGATTTTGAGACGGCAAGTAATTGAGACTGGGAAGTATGAAAACCTCAAGTCTGAGGCAGTTTTTGCTTGGTAGAAATATTCACTTTCACAGCAGTTCTTGAGAGAGGATGTGGCTTCTTGCCAAGGCCTTGCTCACAGCTCTCAAACCACTGAGGCTAGCAGCTTATTTCAAAATCTGTGCACTCGAGACAATGCCAGCACCTGAATGTAGTAATCTGCTTTTAGGTTTCTGCATCAGAAAATATTTGCAGTAATCTACAAATTGATTAAGTTCAAAATAGTTCTAACTGTAGTTTATATAGGTGTTTTCAGGTACACTGTAATGTCAGAAGTGGAACTAAGTATCTTTTAGAAATAGAACTCTAGCTTTTACTTTCAGAAGTCATATACTAAACGCTGTCAAGTCAGCCCTAATTAAAAAAAAATCTTTATTTTAGCTTTGTAGTTCTTATTCTTTGAAAATTACATTTACAGAATTGTATGACTGTACCATTTATTTTATTTAGAGTACAGAAGTGAAAACCAGGGAAACATTTGACAGTTTGGGGATACTTAGAGAGGGAAACATTTTTTGTTATTATCTTTCCTGGAAAGTTTGGCTGCTTGTTACTAGCCTGCAGAATCCATTGTAAAGACGTGGCCTCTTAAAAGGAAGAATATCAGTTTTAAACACTAGATCAAGTAATAGATAGTTGCTGCATTGTTACTTGAAGCATCATTAGATGAGGGTCAGTTTTGTTACAGAAACAAATGCCTAACACCTGGTCATGAATCAACTCCTTCAAATTTCATAGGATGTGAAATGTGGAAATGTCTTGGGCATTAGCAGGTGCCTGTGGAGAAGCCTTCCAGCAAGACTGAGGATCAGCAGCCCAGCTGCTTTTCAAATACAGATAGCTTACAAAGTAATCCATATTTTTTCCAGCTATACTTACCTATAGAAGTCCAGATCATAAATCAACTATCATTATGTTGCTGTGTGGGTGTATTGTGTCTTACAGTATGTAAGTGAGGACTTACTTAAGCATAATTCTTATTGAAGATAAGTTGTACAATAATTGTTTTCTTTGCATTTCTGATGGTAAGTGGGAGAGGAGTTCTCCATTAAGCTAGGTACCATACAAACCACACATTTCCAACACAAGGCATCGTCTCTATCTACAGACAACTCTAATTTATATTAACCCGTAGTCCTACCTCAGCTAGTTCTGAGGCTGTGTTGACTTCAGTCTCCAGGATGACAAAGAACTCTACTGTTGCTTTGGTAAATTTTCTTTAATCTCTAGAATAATGCTTAAGAATCTTTTGACATCCCCTACTTTTCTCTGCAAGATCCCAGGAGATGTTAGTTTTCTCATTTTGCTGTTTTAACTCTGTGGTTTCCTTACATGTGCAAATGTATTGCCAAGTTTTTTACTCCTTTTACTCATCCTTTGGAACCTCTATTGCCCCTTACTGTAATTCTTTGATTGATTTTTGGCATTTCAACTTTCTTCAAATTTGTTTGGGTCTTTTTTTGGTATGCATTCAAGGTGACCTGGTGTACTTATCCAAAGACAGTTCTGTGCTATCATTACAAATGTTTTAGTTAACTGTATCACTTCTAGAAGTTGTGCCTGTTAATTTGCAAGAACTACTTTTTATCTCATCTCTGTTGTAAAGACCACTTTAGAGTGTGCTTTTATCTGGGTGAGGCTCTCCATTAGCTTTTTAATTTACCTAAAGAGCAGGGAAAATTCATCAACTAAACAGGTCACGTTTTGCTGCTGAAGTTATTTCATTGGAAGCATTGAACTTCACATCAGTGCTTCCAATGCTTGAAATGGGATTGCCCATCCATTCTCTGGTGACTCTCAGCTATACAGCTGTGCTATGGTATAATATCTCATTTTTTTTACACCATGGATTCTGTTTAAATATGATGCTTCTATCTACCTAATAATTTGGTCTCTGTAATTTCTGACCTCAACTACTGTCCAGTGTGCTTGTTTATGATCTTTACAGTTGTGTAGTCTGTCATCTGATTTCTTGTATTACAATCTACCCATTGTTTCCTTCTTCATGTTAATGGAAACCCTTAGGAAGAAGGATGTTAAGGTGTTGGAGGTCATAAGTGAGACGTGAATTTGGGATGCTGTGTGGGGCTTAACAAATGTTTTGACTTGTCAAACTGTTTGCTGAGCAAAAGTGATCAAAGTCCAAGTGTTTGCTGAACCCAGAAGAATTCTCATGATTCAGTTAGTGTGCTGCTCTGTGCTTTGATCTGGCTTTTGAAACTCAATGTCAAAGTGTTTTCTTGTAACATTATTGGTCTTCAGAAATATACAATGAATTGTTATTACTATGTTAGAGTTTCTGGAGGTCTACTGTAGACAAACGAGAAATACTTTGTGTCTTACTGGTGGAAACTTTGTATACTGTTTAAGAAATTCTGCAGTGATTTCTTCTGGAAGTTTATCCTACTGCCTAGTTTAGTTGCTTACAACTAGTTGAAGATCTCGTATTTTTACCATTAATGCCAGATACTAATACAAATAGCAAAACCATGGAAATGTCAACAACCACCTCCTTGTAATTCATCTCTCTGCCTTGGATCTTATTCAGGATGGCCTTTCTGGAAAACATTTTAATATATTGTAAAATAATCTGCCAAATTAAAAAACTGTAGCAACAGTAATGGTCCAAACATCTGTAATTTGCATGGTACATTGCAGCAGTGCCACTGGTGAAATGACTACATTTGCTGATTCTCCTCTCTTCTCTTTTTTCCTTTTTTTCCTTCTATTTTTTAAATGTCCTGTACAAAACTCGAGGCAGTAACTCTTCAGACAAGCCAGTTTTATTATCTCTGATTAAATGAAAGTGATTTTAAAAACATGCTTAAAATGGTTAACACAGGTATTCCTCAGCTTACTTCAGCAGATTTGCATTGAAATAGTGAACCCTCTTTTTTGTCTGATCCTAGAGTCAAGTGAGCTCTAAGAAGACAATGCTTAAGGTTTATCTGAGTGAAACTTTCTCTCCCCTACACATTAACTGTTGAAAGGTGCAGTAGCTGATTGCTGAGATTACTCTGGAAGTAGAAACAATCTAACCAAACACAGTATATGCTTTTATGCTTTTTTGTTTTTCCCACGTCCTGGTGTTTGTATATCCTTCCTTTGCTTTTTCTCAAGGATGTATTATTTTGGGTTTTAGTATTGATACTTAAATGTAGCAGGATGGACATAAATGCAAAGAGCCTGATACTTTCCTCTCTATCACTTCTTTTTCTCCTGAAGAATTCTGAAGCACTGGGAGATTCCTCTCCAAGCTTCCAGAGATGCTACCACTTGATAAAGACATCAGAGTTCTCATGCCCCTTTTGATCTAGTGGGGGCTGAAATCTTGGGCCTGCTCTGTGTTTTGTAATGGATCTTACATGTGTGCAGGAAGTCATTGTGGGCTAAAAGAAATTATTCACTGTGCTTCAGATATGGAGGAAAGTTGCTCTTCATGTCTGCAAGGACGTTTAATATACTTTCTGAGCATTTTCTTAAGTGTTTAAATGATAACCTTTCCAATAGCCTTTTGAGGATAGGGCTTGTTTAAAATGCTAAGTGGAAAACCTAAAGTATCTCTAGTATCAGGGAGACAGGAAGCTGGAGTATGTTTTCTCACATTTTGGCAATTACTCTGAGAATGCACATGAAGATTCCCCGTCTGAGGTCATAGCTACTCAGTGTTCAGACACCAAGGATGTTCATCATACTGAGGGGTTAAGAAGTTAATTTTTTTTAACAGTTTAATACTACAGGTCTGCAGTCAGCTTAATCTAGTTTGAGGCTGCTCTGCACTCCCTCTTTTCAATACCCCTTTCCTGTACCTGAGTTATTGGCTGTGCAGGTGCAAGATGAACCACGCAGGGAACTGCTAAGCAGAACTTATTTTTTTAATTTCCCACCCCGCTAGACTGTCTCAATGCACAGCTTTATGGAAGGTCATTTGGGGAGGAGGGAAGAGTTGGCAATGAGTGGGTGAGCATTAGGGGAGGGTGAGGTTAATCCAGAGTTTTAGGTTCGATCATGTAGTCATGGAGCCATGGTGTGAACATAGAAAGTTGACTGGTTTGGTTGGGTATGCTAATGTAATAGCAGGATATATAAGGGCTTCAGTAAAGATAAAAAAATTTACTAGCAGTAGAAGGCCTATATGTCAAGATTATTTCTAATTACAGAGTGCATAAAGAGGTGACATTTCAATCATGCTGTCTCTTTAAACTGAAAACCCCTTGGCTGATCACCTGTATGAAAAGAAATGGTTCATTTTCAGCTGGAATCACTTTGAAACATGTAATAAGAGTTCCTGTGCTAATTCTTATGTTGAATTCTTCATTGTAGAGAACTTGAGCAATGCAGTTCTGATTTGCCCCAAGCGTTTCTTTCCTGATGAAGATCGCAATCTGGTAATCTGTGTGATAGCCTGCAGCAATCTTTTTCCTAACTGCATCTATGGGATAGCTCTTTGCATGGAAAAGTTTTGAGCTATGCTTTGAAGTGGAAATCATAATATTATGTGTCTTTAAACATGTTGGAAATGAGTTATGCAGATAAGTATGTACTGAGTTTGAACATACTGCAGTATGTGTGGTTCAACTTCATTAGAACTTTAAAGATTAAACAAATTTTAGTTTTCTTTATATGGAGTTGCACTCTTACTATGCATGTACTTAACCTGATGTAACAAATGCTACCAAGTTGTTTGTTTGAAGCCTTTCTTCACAAAACATCTAATAGCTGGGGGGGTTGTAACTATTCAGTAGTGGTTTTCTGGTTTTGCAATTTTATTTCCTGAGGTTCTGTTTGTTAATTGACAGTTAATTACTAATGCAACATATCTCACTTTTCCATTCCTTATACTGGTGTTTTTTGAATTTAAAAATTCCTAAAGAAAGTTCACATAGCAGTTTGTAACTGTAGTCCTATTTCTTTCCATAGTAGCTAAAGGACACATAGTAGCTAGAAGACACAGATATATCTTTTGAAGCCAGAAGTTTCTGTAAACAGCAATTTCTCTGCAACTGAGATCTCCTAAAAACATATTTTAGTAATGTATGAGACACCTAAATCCTCTTTTGTACTCTGTAAGAATTGCAGGTGCGTAGCACCCCCGTGGACAATCACCTAATTAAATTAGCTTCGTATCAGACTTGAAACTCTGATAAGTTTTAGGCATTTTAAGCATTTTAAAATGGGGTTTTTTTCCCATGAGCAGAAACCTGTGAAAAGCAGAGTTGTAAGTGCTTCCGTGGCAATTGGAGTTTTTTTATTTGAACTCCCTCAAAGCATGAGAAAAATTTAAAGAACTAAACCAACATAGTCTGTTTTCTTTATTTTGTGGCTTAATTAGGACTTGTTGCTAAAACAAATTGATGTGACCCACATTACAGGATAGGAAAATGGAACAAGGAAAAAATACCCTTAAATTAATGCCAGCATGTTATGTGCGGAGATGAGGATTTTCAACCTTATGTAATAGAATCTTTTTTAAAGGTCACCACCAGCAAAATTTGCATGTTCTAGGCCCAAGTATTTCTTGTATTTCCTCTTCACATTTACCTTCCCTGAACTCTGTTCCGTCCTAAATACAACCAACTATTTAATTAACCTAGTAATTATGTAGGACTGTTGGCTGCATTGAATCATTCAAATGCAAGGTAGGTAGATTGTATAATTTTAGATTTTATTTCCAGATGTTCTGTGGGAGAGAGCTGGTTAATCAAGATAGCAGCCATTAAAAATCTTTAAGCAATTTGTACAGTTAAAATCAGTATTTTGTCTACTCATTGGTGTTACAGAGATATTGTTCCTATAGCAGGAGGCAAACTAAAATTTCTTTTTAAATTTCTTTTTAGTTTCTTTTTAAAATTTCTTTTTTGTGGTCTTCACCTTGAACCTCTTGTCTTGATGTTCAACTCAAGTAAGTTTACAAGAGGCATGTTCTACATTCAGTTTTGGACTTTAATTCTATTTTGTGCTTCTATATGCATAAAAACAAAACTAAAGAAAATTGACTGAAGTGTTTGGGAAAAAATACATACTTTTCTGTACAAATCTGTTTAGATTAGGTAGATGTATTACAAAATATTTTTGTTCTGTTTTTACAGGACTCCTGATTTTGCCTTTTTTTTTCCCTCCAGCGCTAACTATCTAAGCCTGTACTATCTTTAAGTTTGTGGAGAAAAGGTTTAAAAGAAAACAAGTAATCCAGAGTATTTAGATAGTGATATATGCATTAAATAGTGCTTTAAATATATTCCTGTTGAAAGTATTCAGTATAAAACTCCTTGAAGTTGTAAGCAATGTCATTTTTAGTCATTTAAGCTGTGTGCACATCTGTGTGTATTTCTTCCTTGTAATAAATCCTACTTGAGGAACTACCCAATAAATAGTCATCCAAATAACCAAAAATTGAATAAAAAGCCAAAACAGGGCTTGGATAAAACTTGACTAGGTTTTAGAAGTGATCATCTTTCTATCACATTTAGAAAAGATGCAGGTGCAGATTCAGGGTTTTCTCTTATGAATATACATCTCTGTATTCCTTTCTCCTTCTCTGACTTCAGTAGTTAGGCTTGGATAAATAAGACTTGAGAATAAAGTTGTTAACAGCAGCAGCTCTTACGGGGCAAACAGCTGGTCTCGCCAAACCTCACGGAGAAGTGTGCAGCCAGCACTGCAAGTAGAGTCCACTGCTGTGCTGTATTTAGATCAAGTGCTTTTGACAAGTCTCTTGAAACTGTGCAACCTCCTAGGACAGAATCTCTCACTAATTTCTACTTTTCTTTCATTTGTGACTGTTTTTCTCTTAGAGACAGATCCTTAGGTTTTTTAAAAAAAATCCAAACAACCAACAACCCTGAAGCTAGTCATTATTGGGATGGGTTTTTTGAATAGATTTCTTGGGAATAAATTTTATTATTTTGGTTGTGTATGTATGTCTTAGAAGAATAATGTAAATGGAAAGCAATAGGATTTATTTATAGTAAGAAAAAATGTAACTACTGAAGAATAATAAATAAATGTAAAAAACCCCACCCTGGGGTAATGCTTAATGTCAATCACACAGATGATAATCTTATTCTTGTTTTGGATTTTTTTTTTCTGAAGAATAATTAATTCTGACTTAGTAATAACATCACCTTAGCTTGCAACTAAAAAACTCTTCAAAATATTGTGGTGCTCCCCGTGAGTCAGAAAGCTATCTTTAGGCTTAAAAGTACTTTGAAATATAGCAGCGTATACTGAGAAATGGGTTATTGACCATCTCTTTATAAACTGAATATAAACCAGGTAAAAACCTATATGTGTCTATTTTACTTGAAGCTTATTTTCAGATAATAGGATTGCAAATTTGATTCTTGAGGGAATAAAGTGGTTTTATTCTTATACCTTTGTGTATACTTAGAAATGTCGTTTAGACCTACGAAGAAGTTCTAACAGTGTTCCCTAGAGGAGAGATCTAAGTCTGACCTTTCACATCCTGACTAAGTGAGGACTTAGAGGAGATATTGCAATGGAATCACTTCACCTCTTGAAGGGAGGAGCTTCCTTTCACTAGGGAAGTTCAGCAGGGTGCTTATGATCCTAGAGGTTTTTTACATATTTTGTGAGGCATCCCTTTTTTTGCCATTTATTTGGTTTTTTCCCCTCCAGTTAGCCATTCCCAGCATCTCCATGATTAGCCTGCTTAGTTGTCTAATCCTGAATTTACGACTTTGCTCTTGCTTTCAGTATTTATGTTGTTCAATTGTTTGTATAGTAGGATATTTTACTGTGAGAAATCATGTAGGGATTGAAAATTAGAGACCATAAAGGTTTATGTTTGGATTGATTATATGTGAAATAAGGAAAAGTTCCTCAAATACTAATGTAAAAATCTGCTAAGTGTCAGCAGGAGAGCCAAAATTGCATTTCAGTTAGTTAATTTTTGTTTCAAAATTACGTTCTGGTCTTTGTGTTTCCTTTGAAGTTAGTGCTTTTTCTGTTCCATCAGTTTCCCTGTTCCTAATCAGTAAGCTTCTGATCTAGATTATTCAAGTCTTTTGATAGCTTGCAGAGGTATCTTTATAACCATATAGTTTAGATTATACAAAGTTCAGACCAGAGATCTAGTTTTTAATGAGAAAATAATATTTTAAAAAGGTATTTCCCCCCCCCCCTAATTTCCCTTAAGGTTGTAGTGCTGAAGAAAATTTAGTAGAAACTGAAAGGATGAATCAATTTTGTATTGCAAAGAATTTTCATTGAATTTATTGAAAGTAAACCTTTACCTTAAACTTTAGATCTTACCTCTAAAGACCCTGCTGCCATGATTGATTGTAAAACAAACAAAAATTTCTGAGTATGGATATTTGTGAAAATTTAAGGTTGTAATATTTCATGAACGATATCAGAAGTATTTTAGTAAAAATATCTGTTCCATCTGTAAACACTGAAAGTAGTAACCCTGTCTCACTTTAAAAAATAAAATAGAGTTCATAAAAACACAGATTTGTCCATTGAAAGTGTATTATTCTACCCTTGATGTAAAATAACACTGAATAAAAATAGAAGAGGAAAATAATTTTTATTTCAGGATAGCACTTGGAATCGTGATGGTTTAGGGACTTCTTAAAATGCAACAATTCAATATGTGCTTATTGAGTCAATTATAAAATACATACGACAAAAAGTGTGTGTATACACTTACATGACTTGTCTCTCAGTAGTGAGAGTGAAAAAAAGCTTGTGTTTTAATAGATAGGGGAAAATAGTATCAACAGAGAAGGCTGTGAATTTCCTGACCCAACTCAAAAAAACCCTCTGTGTAAAATCAGTTTAAAATAATTACCTGGAGTTCTATTACTGGAAATGGCTTGCAACACTTGCTTTATCGTTAATCATATTGGACAAGATAATTTGGCAAAAATGTCAAGCAGTAGTAGGCTGTACTCATAAAACAGAGGTTGCTTTCTGTCTTTACACTGCTACTAGTTCTGATCTATTGGTGATAGGATGGTTCTTTTGTACCTTATTTTAGCTTTTTAATTCTCTCCCATATCTGCTTTTTATCACACTGCATTTTGTTCTTAAAACAACCTGTTCTGAAGTCTCCCTGAAATCTAGCTAATTGATAGATTTTACTTCTGAAATGTGATTTTTAGTTGTTTCTTTGAGGTTAGTGTTTTATTGCTTTTCCTTTTAACACATTAACACTAATAAACACTATTTCTAATTTCTAGTAAGTGCCTGCTTGTGTGCACCCTTATTTTCAAGTGATAAACCGTAATTTCTTCCATATTACTTCCTAATCACCTTTGTGGCAAATAATTATATACATTACAAAAGCTTAGCTTGATGATTTGAAGCCTGACATTTTGTGTTCATAATTGATTCTTTTTTTCCCCTCTAAACTTCTTTGCTTGCACTTTGGTGGTGAGCTAGAGGTTTAACTAATGCTGCTAGTCTTAATTGTCAATTGTGTTTCTGTAAAATTAATTAAAGTACATGGGCTGCATAGTTGTAGCACAACTAACTTGAAAATAGTTTTAAAATTTTGGAATGGCTTTATTATAAACCAGGTGAAGAATAAGAACTTTGTGTGTTAGTGAAGCAATTTGAGTTGCTTCATAAAGAACTAGCAATCACAGCAGAAATGAGACATTGTAAGAAGTCTACACTGTTGACTTAGATATCCCAATCTCAAATTGCATTGTAAGTAGATATGTATTCAGCTTAACCTTTGTCTTTCATAAAACTAACCAAAATGATATCATTTGGTATTTTGAGCTAACCTTGGTCCATGTTTCTCTTGGTCCTTTTTCCTTTTGATGAATTTGAAGAGTTTCCCCATTTTAGCTGTAGCCACCTCTTTTCAGTAAGGACGATGTTCATCATTTTTGCAGTCAATTGATTTTTAAAGGGCACAAGATTAAAGGTGTGGGTACTTGGCTAGAGGTCGACATATGTGTTAGTTCAGATTTGGAGTGTACATTTGAAATTAATTTCTTGATTCTCTCAGCTCACTTTGTTTATAAGCCTTGTGCTTGTCCTTGAATGGAATATGCTCACTTAGGTCTGAGTGAAAGATGCAAAAAGGTGTGCTGAAATCATTATGGGCATTCAGCCAGGTAAATTCTAATTCAGACCAATCCCTCCAAAATATGTATTAGTGGACTGGGAGGTTCTCAGCATCAGTTAAATGCTTTATGAATGCACTTGTAGTGAGATCTGGTGCCTGCAAATGCAGGTGCAGCTGAAGTGAAGTTGCCTAATCTGATGCCTGTCAAAACACTGTATGGTTTAGATACAATAGAGTACATATCATTGCATGCAACATTATATTTCTTAATAATTTTGATTTCTCCGTGTTCAGTTACTGTCACTCTGTGTAAATTTTCCCCGTGTGCATCAGTTATGTTACTGAAATATACTGGTCAGGAGGTCTTTCTTGAAGCAGCTGATCTGTTTAATGTATTCAATTGGCTTTGAAGATAGTTAAAAGATACACTAGTTATAGAATCAACTGCCTGTAGTTCCTTTTCCTCCATCTGAAAAGTCTTAAGCTCTAGTGCTGTTTCTCAATTTTTCTCCCTTGTACTATTGGGAATTGCATTTGGTAATTCGTTGCTGGATGTTAAAACCACAGGAGGTATGTGTTGTTTTTCAAAGTAGCTGTAACGTTCTTCTGTTCACGCCATCTGCCTGATAGCTGTGTTATTTAAAATAAGCATGGGGATAGAAATGCAGAGTGCTAGATCCTCAAGTTTTTTTTAAGGTTGTAGTGAATGAGAAATAAGTTTGTTTCTGACTTCCACTTAAGAGGAGCTGGCTTCTTTTGGATAAGCAACAGGAAAAAAGTAGTTTGCTAACATTGAAGATGTAAAAAAAGTTGCAAAGTGTATTAGTGAGTTTTTCCTGTTTTTCTGGTCCTTAAGAAGAGGGTGTATTGGTGATTAATCATTTATATTAGCTTTAAATTGTACAGGCAGTATGCATATTGTCAGAATTTAAGGGAGGGGATGAGGGAGATGAGTTAGTGTTAGCCCTTTCTGGAAAGGATCTGCCAGAAGCAAATACAATGTGTACAGTTCTGATATGAAAATTCTTTGGCAAAAATGCATGAGGTTGGTTTCAAGTAATTCTTCTAGAAGACTCAAAACTACATTGTAGAAATTATTTGTCTCTTTTTTTCTTAAAGCAAGTTTCAAATGAGCAGTCTCTGCAGGATACTCAGGGAGCCTGGTAGGGGAGTGCCAACATGGAGAAAGTTTCTTGGATGAGGGCCAACTTAACAAATGCAAGCAGGCAAGCTTTGTGTCCAGACTTGTGTTTCAGCTTATGCACATGGATTTAATGTCCTTAGACATCAGGCACTGTGGCATAAATTGCAGCAAAAGTACTACAATGTGCTTGGTTTCATTCGCTGTTGTTTTTGATGTTGGAGGATTAAGGGGAGGGGAAAGGATCAACTACCCAGGATGCTCTGTTTGGAGGAGTAAGTGAATTTCATTGTCGTCAGAACTAGATTGCCATATGAGTTCTGAAAAGCGTTTGGCTCCTGAGGATAACTGCTCTAAAAATAGATTTGGAGGAGAGGTTTCTCTTGGGTCCAGTTTCGGGTTCCAGCTGAGCTGGCTTTAGGAAACCTGTTTGCTCCTGTTGCAAGACTACAGTGAGGATATTTCTTATTCTGCCTCCAGCATTAATATTTGGAAATACTGACACACTCGCTCCGTTGGTGGAAATCGAACATTAATGTTATGGCTGACGACACAGGTATAATCCTAACCTTTTTTTTGTGAGCAAATGGAAAATGTGTACTCGCAAATACCAGTTATGTCCGATTTTATAATCGGCAAAATAACTGGCTTACTGTTGTATGTTTTCTTGCCAGTTTGTTGTTCTTGTCTGTGTTACAGGCTGCCTCTGTTCTCTTTGATTGCATGTTCTCTGGACTAGAGGTATTCCATGAGTTTATGGCAGGTGGTTGATCGTAAATAGTTTTTTGCCTAATAGGGTATACATTAGCATAAGAGACATTGTTTTGTCTTCAAATATCTGTTTTCAAAGTTATTTTTAGAGTATGTAAAATTGCTAGATGTCTTGAAGGTATGCTGAAGTAAAAACGTTTTCATACATTTTTAGCTAGATGTGACTTAATGGGGGGTGGGTGAGGTGTAGGATTTTATAGATTTGCTGTTGAGCAATAGACGGTGCTTTAAGACTTTCTGATGTCTGCATAAAGACATCTGGTGGTGTAAGCACAGGCTTACCAGATATGGCAAGTGACCTACTTCTGGCATGGCTGGCAGCGTGTGCAGGGAAAGGGCTTCAGTTGAGAATTAGCTGTTTGGAATGAGCTCTGAGCCAGCTTCAGTCCTTGCAGTGTTTTGTTATAACCCTGCGTGTAGCTTTATTTGTGCAGATCATAGGTAAATTTTTTGTTACATAGGTAAATAATAGGTAAATTTTTTGTTACATAACCTCCATTTATATAAAAGTGTTGCGTGATCACGCTGCCATGGTTGAATTGTTATTCCAGAGTTTTGTAAATAATTTTGCTATAAGGTGGAAAACCACAGCATAAAAATATATTTTTGTAAACTGCATTCCTATAGCAGAATCTATTTTTGAGGAATTTACATGAAACAGTCTTTTATATTGGAAAAAAATATGAATAGTGCTGCTTGATTACTTAAGTAAGTTGTCTTTTCCTTCATTTTCCTGTTCTTCTGATAAGTAAAGCTGCTTTCTTCAGAGGCAACTAGCAGTAAATGATAGAAAACAGTAAGGCAGATGAGTGTGAAATGCAGTAAGATCCTCTTTCCTGTTTGCTCTGCAACCAAGTTGCAATCTGGAATAATTTAATTTTTTTTTAACCTAAGGCTTTCATTTAAATATATGCAAAGCTTTCATTAACTGCCTTGGTACACAGGTGTAGTGAAGCCCTGATATTACATTCTGTAATTGTTTATTTCTCAATATTAACATTACCAGCTCAAGAGTACTGTAAGTAATTTTCATACAGTTGGGCATATATCTGAATGCAGACGCTGCTTCTCTGTCCCTCAATTTTCAGGCTACCCATACATTTCCCACAAGAGAGATATTACAATGAGCTGTGTATATGGACCCTGCACATATGTAGTTAGAGGACTGTGCAGTAGCAAATGATATATGCCTGATGTGAGGCTGTGTTGCCTCAGTTACTTTCTGAATATTATTGGGGATTTGTGTTTAATGTAGAAAAGAAACTGAATAGTTGGTGTTTGATCTTTGAAGGGAGTAGTCTTAATAAAAGAATTCTTTTCTTCAGTAAAATGCTGAGCTGAGTTAGAGTTGATGTGGGTCAGTGTTTTTTTTATTGGTCTGAACTCAGTATATAGCACAATTAATATAATAAAAGAGTATTTTATTACGGCTGTAAACCTGATGGCAAGCAAGGTAAGAAAGTACTTATGTGTAGTTCCTGTTACAAAAATAAGTCAGTTACCCATCTCTCATTACTTACCGTTCAGAGCTACCCTATTTTATTCTAAAAAACAATTGTGTGGATATTTAGCTTGAGAGTATTTTTTGTCTTCTTCTATGATCAGTGTTGATAAATACATCAAACATTACTTGCAATTAGTATGATAAAGATAAGTCCTTATCACAATATTCATGACAAAGTTTCTTCAAACAGTCTTTAAATCATGTAAGAAATAGTTTTGCTTGAATAACTGGGCCTGCATGTGGCTGAACAGGCAAAAGTTGCTTCTTAGAATGGAACGAAGTGGAACAGACTAATGGACATGAAACTGCAGCCAAGTGCCACCCTTGCAGCAGTAATGTCAGGGGGCAGAAAAGCAGACCTTGAGCTTTGGAGGAAGGCCAGAGGCAGGCATCTTTTTCAGTACATATTTATTTACTTATATATATGTATACATATATATCTCCCTCTTTCACTAAAACAGTCCTACAGCAACAGACCAAGCAATTTATGCCTTCTCTAGTGAAGATGCCCATTTGAAACTTGCCACACATATGCTAGGTCAAGGTCTGTCTTCCGCAGTCATTTGTTTACAACTACATGTAATTTTTTTTATATATTTACTTTCCATATGTGCAGTTATAAGTGAAACTGTGATTTGTGTTATGTCTCTGAGTCATCCTTTTACTTCTATGTTCTGTAGGATTGAAATTCTAGAGTTATTTAGCATGGAGTGAATCTGCTTAATTCTAAGCGTCAGGGAAGATGGTTTTAGTTGGTAAAGTATCTGAATTTGAAGTCTTACCCTTAACATAGTTCAGGTTTTAGAGTTTTCTTAGGCTATTTGAATTGTCATGTTGTTTCTGTGAGCTATTTCGACTAGTTTTGAAACTCGATTAAGGAGAAATGCTTCTCTTGCAAAGCTTTTCCTCTGGCCATAGTGTCCTCTGGTGGCAGTCTGGGAACCGCAGGGAACAAATGCAAAGCATCTCAAAAATGTGAAGCTCTGTAAATACACATCAAAGGGGATCAAGGCAGAATTTCCACCTAGGTTGTAAGACAAATCAGATGGGGGCTTTTGGTGTTTTGTTGGTTATGAGGCTTTTGCTTGGATAATCATCAAGCTTCTCATGGTAATTCACAGTGAAACGAAAAGCAAGTGAAGGTGGTGAAGTTTAAAAAAAGAAACAACCAAAAAACTCCACAACAACAACAAAACCCACCAAAAAATTGTTGCTCAAATGTCTTCTATTCTGTGTAGTCATAAGCAACAAGTTTTATAATTGTATCCTCAATAATCATTTTCTACCTCTTACATCCATTTTTTCTTGTCTTATTTTAACAGAGACTAAGCATGGAGGAAGCAAGAATGGAAAGAAAGAAGGCCTCTCTGGAAGCTCATTTTTCACCTGGTTTATGGTAATTGCTTTGCTGGGAGTTTGGACATCAGTAGCAGTTGTCTGGTTTGAACTTGTAGATTATGAAGAAGTTCTAGGTAAGAATTTTAAATATTAAGATTTTTTTAGTAGTAATATGATACGCATTAAATGAATGTCATTTTATATTTTTAGATAGATGATTTGTCTACTGCAGCATTTGCAAATGACCTACATGATAAGAATAGGCAGTGTAATTCCAAATGTATGTTTTAATGCTGAACACTATTATGATATTAAAACGGGGTTCTCATAAAAGAGTAGTAACATCCTGTAGGATGTCTTTGTAACAGGTTGTAGTGGGTTGACCCTGGCTGGGCTATACTGTAGTTCATTGGAGAGGTCAGCTAAATATGCAGTTTGAATTTAAGCTCTCAGAAACTTGCAGCAGTGATTGAAAGTGGACAGCTAATGTTAGCTCTCCTCTGATGGACTGTGGTGCATGTAGGGTCAGGACAACTGATCAGTCATCCTCTCACAAGTGAGATGCTGAATGACCTCAGTTTTAACCTTATAGCAGTGATAATTGTATCTCAACATGACAATTTTAAGATAGTACTGTTAATATAATATTTAAGGTTTAACAAATTAATATCTCAAATTTCTAGATGCATGTCCATAGGTACAGATGTTGTCCCTGATGTTGTAGGATTCAACATGCACTTTTGCACCTGGTGGCTTTACAAAATTTACGAATCTGTTGGTACATGCTTTTTTTGATCTGGACTGATTTTTTTTAAGAGAAGCTTCTGGTTTGAAACTTAATTGGGTCTAGTGATGCAAATAATGTTTTTTGTATTTTTACCATGCATGCAGCCAAAGCAAAGGATTTCCGTTATAACTTGTCAGAGGTCCTACAAGGTAGGATATTAGAGAAATACACTTGCTTTACAGTCCCTTGGCTGAGAGTTTTGGTTTACTTTATTATGGTTTTAATTTTTTTTTTAAAAATTACTCTTCTTCTGCAATGACATGAAGCTCAGTCATTTCTCATCTGTCTCATTCTTCATGGTTTTGAAGATAATATGGCTCTTATTTCTAGAGAGTTACATTTTTGCACCAGTCTGCTGTGTTTATCCATGAACAGATACAGCTCCTTTCTAATGGGTTGCTTCCATACAATGGTGATGGATATATTTTTGTCTATTCTAGACCCAAGTCTGAATTTTTTCTTCCACAAAACTATTTTCTAACTTTCTAAGTACCATATTAAGAACTATATTTCATTTATTTTGATAGCAAGAAAGTTCTACCTCCATTTAGAGAATGACAAGTGTAGTAAACTGTTAGACTGTAAGGACACAGAGTTCTGCAAGCTCTGCAGAGTTTGATCCTGTTGCAAGTTGTGTCTCAATTTTATCAAGCCTATAATTAGATAACTCTTGACTTGTTTGGTGGTCCCAGGGCACTTCAAATCCTGGATACCACTATTATATTCTGAAAATCCTCTTTTAATAGAAACTTTTTAATATTTTAATAGAGTTCTCCTTTTGCCTATACCTAGGGCTGATAGAGCTGCAGTTTCAAGAACAGAAAGTGAGAAAACTGATTTATTAGTCATATATGAAAGGATGGACAACTTTTTTTGTCTGCATGGAAGGTTATACAATTGTTGGTAAAATTTATGAATGGTTTTCCTTTGTCTGGGAAGTAGGCTGCTTACTTTCTATTAACTTGGCACTGGAACATTGTATACCTATATACCTATCTCTTCTTCAAGAATTAAGAATTGGAGGAAGCGTGTAATCAGAAAACAAATGGCTATTATTTTATGAATTTTTGTTTCATTATTTTTCCTCAAACATGTTGAATGTTTCTTGTGAACTTAAATTTTATTCTGAGCAAAGCATGTCCATGTCAAGTCTATAATTACAGACTTGCTTTAAATCTGCAGACTGCAAAATAAATGTGCAGTAAAAAGACAAACTGGTGTTTGGTCTCAAGTCCAGGAAATACAGAAAGAAACTTGAAATATTTGTAGTAGTTCCCAGAAAATTTAAAATGTGGTTAAGAAGATTGCAGCTAAATTGTTAAAAAACATATGGTAACAACCTGGCATTGACAATCAACCATTGCACGTTGAAAACTGTCCTGGAAACAAATGGCCAAATCCCTAATTGTCTTGTCTTCCTCTCTTTGCACTTCTAGGCAAGCTTGGGATATATGATGCTGATGGAGATGGAGATTTTGATGTGGAAGATGCTAAAGCATTGCTAGGCAAGTACAAATACAGGTGGAACAATCTATATAATTTAGTTGGCATGTTCATGTTTGGCTTTTTTTTTTTAAGTCAAAACAATATTTCTGGTTTGTTTGTTTGGTTTTTTTCCTTGTTTGAAAATTTAAATTGATTTCATTGTGATGGGTTTTTTTCTTAATGCAAGTTGTAGGATTGGGCGTGTACCTCATAGCAATTTTTGTTCTTTTTCTTCTAATATAGCAATGTTGGTGGAAAGCATTTAATTACTTTCAGGATGATTTTGAAATTAGGTGGTTGTTGCTGCTGAATTGAATGTTGAAAGATGGCTGTGATTATCAGTAAATTTCTCAGATGCAGGACCTAGGGTGCTTCAAGAGTGAAAACATTGTTTATGTTAACATGTTAAGCCAGGTCCACTTTAAACGTGCCTTTGTACTTCTTAGATGACTATTTGTGTAGTGTATTTTTGTACCGTCTTTCCTCTATTCTGAATTCTCCACAAGTCTGTTCATTTTCTTTGCCCTTCAGAAACAGTACATGACATGAATTTTTCTTCTCTGACATTGAAACATTGGATTTAGGCTTCTCTTCCTTGTAATTTGTGAGAATGTCTTTCTGCTCACTGTATATCTTCAAAGGGAAATTTCAGTCACTAGACATGCTTTATGATACTGTTCTTTACTTACATCTTTTAAAGCACTGCCTTCTCCAGCTTCACAGTCAAGCATTGGATAGATACTTCTTGCATACCTGATAGTAGAAATTTTACTTAAGTTTACCTTGCTTTAGTTGGTTTGTTCAAATTTGAACCTATGCTGAGCACACAAACCCGTCAAATTAAACAAATGAACAAACCAACGAAACCCCCAGCATAGTAACTAGTAGCTTGAGCAGAGGATAAAATGGAATGTATCAAACTGGTCAAAGTTACCAGCAGTACGTTAGGATGTTATGGTTTGCTATTTCAAATTCATACCCCATAAAAATCATCTTATCATAATTTTATTTTTTCCTACTTTTATCTGGAGAAATAAGCAAGAATTTGGGAGGATATGTGTTCATTTGTTTAATGCCTTCACAGTTTATAGACCACCCATGTAATCAACTGAATCAGTTTGCAGAGCGAGAGTCACTCTGAAGAATCTCCAGCATTCTGAATGGCTTCAGAGCTACAGATTGGGTGTTAATTATAGTTGGTGACTAAGATAATACTTGGTGTAGTTATAATCCTAATCTTTCTCTGTCTATTCTGTAGTGTATAGAAACTGGACATCCCTTTCTTGACGGTCATATACAGCCAGAAGCATTCTGCTGCTTTGTTACATCTCTGTTTTATGCAGCCTGATATAGCTGGGACTTCTGCCAGTACATGAAAGTGTTTCTATTATAAGCTTGTCTTATCATGCATTTAAACCTTATACTTCAAATGTGACATTAAAAGGTCACAGCTCAAAATTTATTTTTATTATTTTTGAAAAGTTGTTTAGAAATAGGATTTAATCTCATTTAAATTTGGGAATAATTTTTGCAGTATGAAAGAAATGATAAATTTTAAGTTTTGTGACCCTGAGAAAATTACGAATATAAAAATACATTTTTTCTAATAACTAGCATGTTATATTATTAACTGAACTTCCCTGTAAGTTTCTGTGCTTGTTTGCATTTAAAATTTAATATGAAAAAAAAAGGTCACCACAATGCAGACTGAGATTATTTCATTGATGCAGAAACTAGAAGACTGGATTCCCTCTTGAGGAATTTGTCTTCTAGAATTAAGTCTTTGTAGTAATGGAAGCTGTATAGTAAGCCTGTGTTTATCTGCATTAGGGTAACTTTCTGAATATTGAATGCAAAGCTCCTTTTATTTGTGAGGATTTTTTTAGTACCTATGCTGTATTTGAAGGCTTATTACTTTCTGGGATTTTTTCTCTGGGTCAGACTGCCATTACAGCAAGTGGTTTCTGCAGTACAAAAGGAGTTACTGCACTTTGATGTTTAATGATCGGAATTCATATGCTTTTTTCTCTTCTGTTCTTTATCTATTACAGCACTAGTATTGTATATTGAAGTTTTGACATGCACAGTGGTTTAATGTTGTCCACTTCCATAACCTTTAGTTTTCACTACAAATTTCAAGATTGAATTTTATATAAATGGTAAATATCTTTAAAATTTAAATTAATTAACATTTTGAGAAATGCTTCTTCCGGCATAACTTTATTTTATATTTCAAATAATGGTTTAGTAGTTGATAATTTAATAATTTTCTGTACTACTTGGCCGTACCTAAATTGAAGAATTAAAATTTATTATTTTATTTCTTGCTTGTAGGTGGTATGATAGGATTTGTTCTTTTTATTTCTTGGAATCAAAGGAGGTTTCATGATTAAGTTCTCTTGAGGAATTTGTGTAATTTTAAAAAGGGTGTGCGAGAAGGTTGTTCTTCCCCTCTTCCCCCACTCCTTGTGTAAGAGAAGTAAAAAACCCAGAAAACCCAAGCCAACTGCACCCCCTCCAGTCAACCAACTCCAAGTATTTGTGGAGTATTGTAGCATTTATTAAAAAATTATCTGTGGTAGGAATGCGAACTTGTTGAAGCTAGTCTACATTATCTTGCAGTCTTGTCTTTTCCATAGATATTTGTGAGGTTCTGTTTACAGAATTCCTTCTGGTAATGGGAGGAGAGGCTTTGTACTCTGCTCCTTTGGGGGCTGCTGTTTGCAGTACTTTGCTTCCCAGTTTTTGTCCACTTCACTCTATTTGTCCTCTGAAGGGTGTTATTCTTGGGGGGCAGTGCTATACATCTGACCTTGCTTTAGATCAGTACAGAGAAGCAGAGGCTTTAGTGGTATTACCAAAACATGGCATGTATAGGGGTACCAATGTCTGTTGTAATAGTGACTTTGGAGCCAAGCTGTTTCTTCTGTGCTTCAGTTCCTTTTAACAAACAATAATATTCTGAGAAATTCTGCTTAAATGGTTGTAGTAGTTAGTATAGTTATGGAACTGCAGCTACAGAAAACAATCCCTTTATTGTTCTTGTGCTTTTAATTCAGAGTAATCCAGCTATGCAGAAAATGGAAAAACCCCATCCTAGTTGATCAGCAGTCAAAGGGTAATAAGCAGTAGAATCCAAGTAAAAAAATCTTCTTTTCCCCTGGTTCACCTACAGTAGAAAAATATGTTTGCAGGCAGTCACACTGAGATTGCACATTCAGAAAATCTGTAGTGACATAATTGGCATTAAAAGAATGCTTTTGCACAGTTCAGCTGTTTATGATAAGTTTCATGCTCATCCCTATTTTTCTCGTGTTCTACTGTAGCACTTTCAAATATTAGAGGTTGGCTTGTGCTCATTCTCATAAAAAGAGGTGTTTACAGAAGAAGGGCCTTGTCTTGTTAAATGCATGTGGGGAAGTCCTGTGCCCTGGTACTTGTGTTAACTATTGAACAGATAAATATTTTGACTCCTTCGTTCATTTGGATTTAAGTTGTCATGTTAAGACTTCTCTTGAAATAAAGTAGCTCTGTCCTGTGAGTCCCTGCTTTAGTAGGGTATGGCTGCCTGCTTGGGCAGCTCTGGTTTTGTCACTGTTTTCAGACACTTGTTACGATGCTTTTGTGAGCTTATCACTTTTTACTTTGAAAAGCAGTTCTTGGTTATGGGGGTGAAGGAAGATGAAAAGTAGAGTATTAATTAGTTGGGGTTTTTTTTTGTACTCTTTCTTAGAAAAAAAAAACATATGAAATACTGTGTTTTTTTCTTTAACTCAGGCTGAAGTGTTGTCTGAGGGTTTTTTTAGTTTTGTTCTTGGGTTTTTTTGTTCAATTCAAAGGCCGTTATCTTCATCTTGTATAATTTTTTCAAACAAATGTAAAGAAAAGGTTTAGGTTTTGTTGGTGGTTTTTTTGATGAAGACTGTAAGACACATGCTTCCAGTTTCTGTGGTTCCCTTTGGTGTCCTAGTATTTTCAAAAAAATATGCTGCTGTACTCTATTTTATAAAGATAATAGCCCAAAGGTCTTAGTGCAAGAACAGGGGCATCTATATGATTCTGCATGTGAGTACAGAAATGACTTCTAAAGCCTGAGGTCTTTTGGGTTTTGGGTTTTTTTGTTGGTTTTCTTGGTTGGGTTGTTTTGTTTTGGGGTGGTTTTTTTTGGGTTTTTTTTTTTTTTAATGTGAAATTCTGACAGACTAGAATGACACAAGTATTATTAATTCTGTATTTTTAACTTAGATTGTACTTTAAGGATTTTTGGATTCAAGTTCCCATTCTTAAATTGAGATTTCATTCTTTAATAAATACCCTTACTTTAGTATGTCTTTACACCTTTTTTGATCCAAATTTTGAAAACAACTTAGAATGACTGACTACTGTGCATAAAGTTGTTTATAAAATTTAATTTTTATAGAACTAAGCCATGGAAGAAGTTGGAGAGGGATATTTATAATACCTTGATTGCCTCCTGGATTCAATCTGTCATTTTTAAACCTTTGGGCTATCCAGTGAAAAGTTAAAGAGAATGGCTGGTCACTCAAGTAGAGGTTCTGGACATCCAGGTACAAGGATGTGGAATATCATGGACTTGGAAGTTTCCTCAGAATTATCATTGATACTTTCACTATGTGCTGTAAGAAAAACATGTTGAAATGTGTTAAACGTCTGCCATGAACTTCTCTATCTTGAATGTTTCATTAACCTGCATCTAATATTGCTTTGTAATCTGCATGTGCAACATGTTCACTTAACTTTATGTTTCAACAATCTGTCTTCACCTTTAGCTCGCTTTTCTGCTTGTCCTTTCAACACAAATGAAGGTTTGTTCTGGTTAGAAGTGGGGGAAATTTCTCCCTCTGCAGCTTTAAAGCATGCCAGTAATTGTTTATTGTTGCCTGGTCATTCTGTTGTGCTTTTCCTAGAATGGAAAATTTCCTAGAATGGAAAATTCCTAGAATGGAAAATTGAAAAGTTACTTAATAACAACTGTAAAACAGTGACTTTAATTAAAAAAAAAAACAACCCTATGCAAGACCTCCCCAAAAAAACGGAGGGAAAAAAGCATTAGCCATGGCTTATTTGTGCTTTACAAATGCCAGTTAGATCAGTGGGTCTTGTAACATAAAGTAGTAACTTCTAATATTAGGGAGTTCAGCAGTGATGAGCTCTTTCTTTCCTGTTCTGGCAATCTCTACTTTAGCTCTTTACCCTGCTTTAGATTTCCTATACAACAAAACTTATACCCTGTATTGGCTACCTATTCATTTTTCTCTAGTGGTCTGTATATCCTCAGGTGTGGAAATAATTCCCGAGGATCAAGTATATTATGTAGAATATCTTACCATAGAAAAAAATAGATTGAGAAAAATGTTAAAAAACCCAAACAAGCAAACAAACTGCAAAACGACACCCCCCCCCCCCCACC